>PVJH01006206.1:0-104064 GCA_004026705.1 Nesogale talazaci
CCCCCCCCCCCCCCCCTTTTTTTTTTTTTCTTCCCCCTCCTGGGCCCGAGGAGGCCGCGGGGAGCTGGGCAGGTTCCGGCTGGGGGAGCGGGAGCGACCCTGGGCGCGGGTATAAATCAGTCACCTGAGCGCGGAGGGGCCGCGGCGAGGGCGCGCGGGCGGGCGGGCGGGGAGAGGCGGAGGCGGCGCGGCGGCCGCCGGAGGAACCCGCAGGGGGAGGGAGAGAAAGGCCGAGACGGAGGAGCGCGAGGCGGCCGAGGGGCTGGTCCAGGCGCGGCCGCTAAGAGGAGACCAAGAGGCGGGGGCTGCACTTGACAACCAGCATGCCGAGATGGTAAGAAGTTGCCACCCTCCTTTCCCTTCGAGTCTAGCCCGCGTCCGCCTTGCCCCTGCGCCCCGGCGGTCCTCAAGTTCAGCGTCTGGGGGTGGGGGGTGCGGAGGACCGGCTGCAGGGAAACCCCAGCCCCGCCGGCTTCCCGCTGGGCGCCCGCTATCTCTCCCGCAACTTGGCCCCAAGTTTCCGAGGCGGCGAGCTCCCGGGAGGGGGCGGTGGCGGGGGTGGTGGTGGTGAGGTTGTGGCTGCCCTCAGGGCGTCCGCGGGCAGGCGGGCGGGCGGGCGCTCCCGGGGTGTCGGGAAGTTGGGAACGTGCGGGAGGGATGGGGTGCTCGCTGCAGCTCGGGGCGGAGAGCGGAACGTCTGGCACCCACGGGAACTTTTGCAACTTGCCTGCGAGGGAGGGACCGGCTCGGGGCGTGGGTGCGCTGGGGTGCCCCGGCGAGAAGGCACGCCACCCGACCGATCCCCTCCCCTGGCCTCCCCACACCTCGAGCCTTCGGAAGTGCAGACCGTAGTGCCTGTGCCTGGAGGTTTCAGGAAAAATGTGCCCAAACATAGGGCCAAAAGCCAACTCTGGAGGCTCCCCCCACCCCACCCCTCCCCCGCCCCGAGGTGGAATTCTGCCGGTGGGTTTGACTTAAAGACACGGGGGCTGTTGCGTGGCATCTGGGGATCTGCGCAAGGGTTCGACTCAAAGGAGAGTAGACGGGAAACAAAATGAACTCAAAAGCCCCAGAAAGTGATCGTTTCAAAAAGAAAAAGTTCCCCGAGTGGGCGAGGGCTTGGGGCGGTTGGCGACGCCAGCCTCCAGCTCAGTCAGCCTTAGTCCCCGCGCAGCTCTGCGGCTTCTCTGCAGCGAGGACGCGGGCTCGGGATCCGGCGGGCGCCGAGCCGCGCGGTCCGCTTTCGGGGAAGTGATTTGTTAGAAATGGGACTGACTGTGACCACTCCCTGCCTTCCCCGCGCTTTCACCCAGCGTGGCTATTTTTACCCCTACTAGGGGAGCCGCTCGCCCGTGTTTTGCACGCAGCAGCAGCAATGTGGAATAGACCAGAAAAAGGCAGCTAGTGGGATGGCATTTTACGTCCCTTCCCTGCCACCCTCTAATGTGACATCTCTTGTTTGAGTGATCAAAGCCACTAGTGGGAGTGTAGGCGATGCGACTGTCAAATGCAGACACCAAAAAAAAAAAAAAAAAAGCATGCACCCAGGACTGTGGTTACAGTAACGCTGACAGAAATTAAAGTGGTTTTGAAAGCAGCGTGCGATTTATGATGGTTCCCATTTACCCTACAGTCAAGCTGTTGTAAAAGTGATGTACCAAAGACATCATAAAATAATCTTATGTACCAGATTAAAGTGGCAGAAAGTGGTCTTTTGGGAGGGGGGGCAGGGCGCGTGAATTTCATGGTTAGTTGCAAAGTAGGCTGGAACCTACTTTGGAATGGGGGGTCCAAACACAGTATTCTGTTTGGAACTTGAGACATTTTCTTCTCGCAGCATTTTACACAAGAATTGTTGTCAAAGCCAGTTGTAGGTACTATGTTTCTTCCTTTCCCCTTAGCCTGTTTGTATTTGCTTCTGCACTTATTCCCATATGCTAATCACTTTCAACAGTGGCTAAACCCATTTGTCACTCACTGCTTTGCATCTTGTGATTTTAGATGTTAACAGTGCACTGACATACTTGCCTTAGGTGTAGGTGAGGGTGGATTTCTGGTCCTGGCTGTGTGTGTGTATGTGTGAGAGAGAGAGAGAGAGAGAGAGAGAGAGAGAGAGAGAGAGAGAGAGAGAGACTCATTCGAAGATGAACTGCAGAATAGTGGGACCTTGGGTAAATTGGTGGGACTTCTTTGGAACCACCCTCTGGAAGCCCTAGAGTTGCTCTTGTGCAGCCTTACAGGACATCTGTGCTTTGTGTTCTAATTTTGTGGCCGTTTCATTTAACCAGTTCAGTCTTGATGAACTTCTTAGAGCTACTCTCTCTGATCCCAGAGGCCATAGGATTTAAAATCCAGATTGCTAATCACTTTACCACAGTACCTTCATGATTGTCCTCACCTGCTGGAAGTCGTGTTGCCATTGACTCGAAACTTTCATATAGAGTAGCTTGTTGGGAATTCTTTCCCCTGCTGTACCCCCCCTCCCAAATCTGAAGTGTTGTTTTTGCATGTGAAACTTTGAGCAAGAAGCAATGATGTGATCCAGAAAAAGAAATATTAGGGAAATATTAATAGCATCGGAACATTCCTAATACCTGCTTTTCCCCACCCCCCGCCCTGTTTCCCCTCACTTCTACCTGCGACACAGAGATAACTGTCAGGCAGGGATATGTGCTTACAAAAAGCAGCGGAGAAAAGCAGAGCTGACGGTTGCTGTATTAAAATGTAAGCGTTACAGTTTGAATTTTCAAGTGAGAGTTTTTTAGTTCAGTGCTTTACATAACATTTTGTCCTAATCTTGCTTGCTGTCAGGGATGTTTCATGGTTGTGCAATTGCTGCAGTCAAGAATGCCAATTTGCATTCCAGGAGTGTCATTTGATTACTTTTATCTGCACAGCTCCAAGACTGGCCCAGACCCCTCGTTTCATCTTGCCATGTCACGAGTCAATGCTGTGTCGTCGTCTTTTCAAAAATCGGCCTGATTTAGACAAGAAAGAAAAGTACTTTCATGTTGCAGCCGCAGTCCCCTGCTAACTTGTCAGCAGCAGGATATGATTCACTTGGGCCCAGAAGAATGGAACGGAGAGGCGGGTGAGGCGGTTCAATAAAGCCCACGGACAGGTAGTGTGTGACATCCCCAGAGAGCCGCAGTTAATGAAGAACAGGTCTGCTTAGTTCTCCACACGCTGACCTGGTGCTGTCCCCACAGTTTTCTCATTTGATCTTTCCCAGCAAATTGATCTTCCCGTGTATTTTTTTGCCTTCCAAGTTAGCCCTTGTGGGACTGAAATTAGCAGAGCAACTTAAGTCGGATAATACAGCTGTTCAGAAAAGAAGAAATTGGAGACTGACTCAAAAGGGGTGGGGGGTGGGGGTAGGCGGGAGGGAGTGATTCTTTTTGTTGTTGTTCCTGAGAAGATTTCTTATATCGAGGGAGTCCAAACGAGGTGGTGGTTGGAAATGAGTGACTTCCTCTCCATTTAATTTGAGAGCTAAGAGCCAGTGCTCCTTTAAATACTCCTCAAGTGTGTGAGATGGTCCAAGGGAGGACCAGAGGTTGGTTTCTGAGTGCCTGGCAGACTTGGTTGGAATGGTTACCAGTCAGTTCTGTGGCATTTGTGGCTATCATCAGATAGACTATCCATGGCATATTTCAGCTGTATTATTTATAGTCATCTAAATAACGCCCATCCCCAAACATCTAATACTGAATTACAGAAAAGATTGAACAATTTTTAAAAAGCCATTACTGGTGCTGTGAAGAAGTATTATGGCCCCTGAAAATGTTTGCTGCACATGGCCCATCAGCATTTTTGATTTACAGATAGACTGCTAATACGTCGATTTTGTATGTTTCCCATTTCCAAGAGTCTGCCTTTAAGTGTAGTTTTTTTTTTTTTTTAAGGAAAGGTCAGGTCACTAGTTGGCTTTCCTATGAATTTTCACACAGAAGTGGTTATTTTGAAATGCAAATTAATTTCAGACAAGATGGGCAACACTAGATTGGGAAGAAGGTTTCATTATCAAATTTTATGTGTGAAGGAGGTTGGTAGTAATGGCTAGTTTCTTAGGTTGGCGTGTATGTGAGGCACAGTGCCTTCTGAATTCCTCAGCAGATGGTCGCATTTGCCCTTGCCATCTTTAGCAGAAAGAAGAGTTGGAAACATACCTTGTTGGAGGGGAATACTGCCCCTCGTCTTTCCTCTGCTGATAGGTGTGGGTTCGTAACCTCCTCTCTGAAGAGCTAGAGGTAGCCCCATGATTTTATTCACTGAGCTTAATGGTTTAAAAAGCTACAGAAATCAACTTGGCTACCAAAATGCTGCATGAAAAGAGTAGGTAAGGGATACTGGAATCAGTCCTGTAAGGTTGAAGCTTGGAGGTGATAGTGGAGGTTTTTAAAACAGAACAGCAAGAGAACTTTCCACAAGTATCGTGAAGTGGTCTGTTAAGGTCTCCAGGGTTCTGTTTTGCAGATGAGTTGAAGAAATGGAACCACACACATTTTCTGTCTGTTTTGGCTTGCAAAGGGCTGTTAGGAGCTCTGTCATCTGAAAAAGGAGTTCTCCAGTGGGGGTGGGCCAGCCATCAAAAATTTCTAGCAACATTCACCTCTTGCCAGAAGACTGAGGTTGGTGATACCTTCTTTCATGTCACAGGGACAATCTGCTGTCTGTAAATGATGGTTTTTGAAGAAGGTTTACATCCAACAGCTGTACACAGAAGAGAAAACTCCTTTACAGTGCTTCACATTATAAGCAGTAATAGTAAACCCTTTAAAATATGTAGTATTAGGAATCCATAAGTAAATCGAAAGAAATAGGATTAAATGGATTTAAATTTCTTGTTGGTGGTTTAATGTCACATTTGTATTATTACCCTTGCCACCAAAAAATATCTGTACATTCCTAAACATTGATCATAATTGCTCTTCTGTATTTATATACTAGTTTTTATGGGCATTCATTTGGACAAACTTATTTACCATTTAAGTAAATAGTATAATCCAGTGAGATAAACTACCCAGTTTTGGCTTTTGAAAAAAAAAATCTCTCTTGCACAGTAGCTCTTGTTATGTCGGTAGCCAATAAAGGCCATTATTTGTTGCATATTAGAACCCACAGTACACTCAAGAGTTCAGCTGTAATTTAATTTGCATGTTCAAAGAGGCTCCCTTGTTTTAGAACATGTTCTCAGTACGGTTTTGCCCTTTGTTGTGAACCTATATTACAGCTCATGCATATGCAAAAGAACGACTTTGAGAAGTCATATTTTTGAGGTTTCACCCTAGGAAAATCCTAGCTTAAAAAAATGTATGTAACAATATCACTTTTCTTTATTTTAGCTTTTTTTTTTTTCTCATCCTGGAGTATGTTTTTCTTTTTCTTGTTGCTCTAAATCGACTTGCTTTTATTATTTGATCATAATTCCCCCCAAATTAGCGCCTTCTCTTAGGTGTTGTGAACAGGACATCATTTTTTTAAAGGCATTTCAGTGATAAAGAATTCTGTCGAGGCTGTATCTACTTAGGCGCAGCCTCAAAGTGCACAAAGTTTACCTTCTTCTGCATTAATTGCTCGCATGATAGATTCCAGTTCCTTCCAGAAACTGCTGGGATGGTTTGCAGGGAGGCGTAGGTAGCTTGAGAAGTTTGGTTGGAGAAGACACTAAAGACTAGAGTTCGACTGAAAACTATTAAGGAAGGGTGTAAGGAATTCTCCCATCAGGCCTGCCGTTTATGGAGTTGCTTAGGGAATCACTGCATATCTGCCTTACCAGAGGGAATCCCATCAGCCCAGCCCTCTGGATACAGTATTTAATAGTTGTCCAAATGTACCTCTATTGTCTTGCAACTTGTGGTTCATGAGTTCACAGTCCCCTCTTTTTTGTGTGTGTGTTTAGTACAAAGTTGTAACAACCCACACAAAGCATTTTCCCCTTATTGTGACCTTACGTTTGCCAAAGTGCCCCGTGCCGAAATTCCTTTTCAGTATTTTTTTTAAGTCCAAAGCCAGACATGTACCCAGACACAAAAGCCTGTGTGTATAGCAAGCTGTTTTAAATATTGTGGCTCTGAGATGTGCTGTCCTTTCTCTGCTTGAGCCAAGGATCTCTGCTCAGTGTCTGTGGATTACCAAGCCCCTCTTTATTGTACCTCTTGTCAGCTATTCCTATTCATTTACCCTTTCATTAGTGTCTGTGCAGCTTCACTGTCTGGAATGGCCAGGAAAGACCGAAAGGCCCCACTGTCACAGTTATTAGATTTCTTGGTTCCATCCCAGCAACCATAAAGAAGTAAGAGTTGACACCATTGTCGTGTGTGCTGCTGTCCTGGGGTGCAGCTCTTCTGTGCACGTCAAGGACATGCGCCACATGTTGATCTGCATCCCGGGGATGAATGCACAACATCGGGAACAGGCCAGCGCTGGCAGTAATGAGCGTTGTAGGAGTTATTGCAAAGACCCACAGTTGTGAAGGAATTTTGCTGAGCGGGCCAAGAAGATAGACGGGCTTGTGAGTTGCCAAGATTGGCCTGCGCGGTGCTTGTCAGTCACACTGTTTTCATCAGAACCTCGTCTGCAGGGAAAACTTCGCGTGTTTGACAGCAGTGAAGAGTCTTGTTTTCTTTTGTTCATCTATCTCTGAGGACAAAAGCACTATTGCTGATGACTAGGCTATTAAGACTTTTTTTTTTTTTTTTTGCTAAGTACTGGCTAAGTTATGTTTGTGAATGAATCTCTCGAACAGTCGATCTTGAATCTGACATGTCCTAAAAAGGGATTATGGGATATTTCATCGATTGCCTTTATGTGTCTGCTAAAGTCCGTCAAGATCATGTATGAGGAGCCCTGGTGATGGTGCAGTGGTTAAGTACTTGTCTGCAAACCAAACGGTCAGCACCTGGAACCCACCAGAGGCTCCCCAGGACAAAGGTGTTTAGCAGGCTGCTAACCTACTCGGTCCTGCAGGGTCACTGTGTGTGGCAATTGACCCAAGGGCTTGGTTTGGGGGGTGGTAAGGGAGGATATGATTGGGGTGCTTAAAGGTAATTTGGCTGGCTAATGTCCCCTTTTTGGTGTCCCTCCAGCTGCTTAGACTGGTACTGTTAATTGATTCTCCAGAAATACGTCTGCCTAGGAATACATTCGTAAGGGACAAGAAGTAAAGGATGGCTATGTGATGATTTTAAAGCCTTCATAAATATAAACATTTGCAACTTTGGGGGTTGGAAACTGTTCAGCATCTTAGAAGATAGGTAGACTTGTTTAAGGATTCTCAAAATGTCCATGAAGGAGATTATAAATTATAAAGATATCAGCACTCCTTTTCCTAAAAGTTCTATTTTAATTCGAAAATTGCTTTTAACCAAGAGTGAATAAAATACTATTGTTCTCATTTAAATAGCTTTTATTTTTTTTTTTGCTCTTTGTGTATGTGTGGGGGTGGGGATCAATTTAACAAATCTTTGGGGGACCTCTAATCTCTTTTCAGATATACCATCAAATCCTTTTAAGGTGCTTTATAATTTTCTCTCAAGCCTACCCTTTTTTTAGTGAAGGCAAACTTTCCAACCATTGTTTTACAATTTTTCCTCTGATAAATCTTTTCTTGGTATCCTGTGAAAGAAAGTTCATTTCAGACACAAGAGTTGAGCCCTTTTTGCCCTCCCTCTCCCGGGTGAGGACACACATGGTTTGCACCTGGGCTCCTACCCGAAAGGTTGGTGGTTCGAACCCAACTCTGTAGCACCATGAAAGACAATCCTGGCGACCTGCATCCTTAAAAGTTCCCAGCCAGGCAAACTGTATGCAACGCCATTCTCCTTGTTAAATGGAGTCCATGTTAGTTAAAATCATTTCTTTGGCCATGACTTCCGTAAGCTTGGGTTTTACCCACATGGTATGTCTAGCCAGCAAGGTCCTTGCCCTACTCTCTTGGTCATTGGATGAGTGTAGTAGGTAAATGAAATTGAGGTGAATCTTCCCTGATTATCTGTGGGCACATGTTGGACTTTCCCACAGACTCGTAAGAGTATGCTAATTTCTCACCCCACCATCCACCCCCAACTTCATGCCATGTGGTGGATGGAGGGAGCAAGAGGAAAAGGGGGAAAACGGGGGATGAGGGCTGCACCATTCTCCCATGGGGAAAATAGACTACACTAGACCGGTGCTCATGGGTAAATAATGAGCCCTGGTGGTGTAGCAGTTAAAGCACTTGGCTGTACATGAAGAGCAGTTGGTTTGACTCCCACCAGTGGCACCGCGGGAGAAAGATGCGGCCGTCAGCTCTGTAAAGATTTCTGACTTAGGAACGCATGTGACAGTGTTGTTCTGGCGTCTGTTGTCGCTGTGAGGCCCAGGGTTTGGTGTTTGTGTCATCAGAGAAAGGACTGCACGACTCCACAGTATCGCTGTAGTTGGGTCTGGCTCTGGGACCAGTCGGAGACCATTTTAGTCTGTCCATCTGTGATAGCCAGCCTCCCTTCCCTCCTTTGAAAAACCAAGTGAGTTTAGTCATGTCTCAGTTTCATGTCTCAGTTTCTTTCCAACTGGAAATGTTGTATTCTGTGTGATGGAACTATAATCATCCAACCCCAAACCCAAGTGCCCCCACCTTTATAGGGATCCTACAGGACAGAGTAGAACTGCCCCTATGGGTTTCCTAAATGATTGTGGGAGCAGAAAGTCTGATCTTTGCCCCTTTGAGTGAGCAGTCACTTCAAGCTGCTAACTCAGAAATAAGCAGCCGGAAGCATCAGCCGCCATGCCAGGAAAGCAGGTCATTTTTCTAGTCTGTGAAGCTTTATTGGGGTAGAATTTGTATACCGTACAATTCATCGACGATACCCATTTAAAATGTGCCTTTCATTGTGCTTGTTTGGTTGTTGCATTTTAAGAATTGTGGTTCACAATCAGTTGTAGAGGATTTTTATCACTCCCCAAAGCACACAGGTACCTCCATATCTCCCTCTGCCGTCTTAGGCAAACATTCTGCTACTTCATGTTCCTGTAGACATTTCCTAGAAAAATTGATTCAAGTAGTATGTATGTAGCCTTTGTGGCTGGCATTTATTTTCAAGGCTCAACCATCATGTGTCAGTATATCCTTCATTCTATTTCCATATCTTCTTGCATGGCTATGCAACCTTTTCCTTCTCCATCGATCAGTTGATAGACATTTGAGTTCTTTATACTTTTTGGCTAGTATGAGTAATGGTGCGATAAGCATCCACATACAAAAGATGGGTGTAAACATGTTTTTGCTTCTCTTGGGTATGTACCTAGGAATTGCAATTGCTGGTATACAGGAAAAGTCTCTCTAACCTTTGGAAGAACTGTCAACTTGTTTTCCAAAGTACTGCACCGTGTTGCATGGCCACCAGTAGTGCATGTCCATCTTTGTCAACACTTTGGGCTGCCTCTCTTTCTTTTCTTTAACCATCAGAGTGGTGGAGCAGTAGGATCTCATTATGTTTTTAAAGTAATACTGTGTTTTCAGGTGAAAGTTCTATCGTTGAAGTTTTGATGTGCATTTCCCTAATTGCTAATGATGGTGAGCTTCGTTTCATTCAATTAGTCCTTTGTTGATCTTCTCTTTTTTGGGAGAAATTAGTGTTAAGATTCTTGGCCCATTTTTCACTTTTGTTCTTGCGTCATGAGAGGCCTTTGTATATGTATGATGCAAGTTTCTTTTTATCAGTTTTAGGATTTTCAAATAATTTGTCCCATTCTGTAAATTATCTTTCCACAGAGTTTTACTTCTGATAAAGTCCAAATTTTCAGTTTTTGTCTTTTGTCTTTGATTTCCTAAGAAATCATGGTCTAATACATGTCACACAATTGTTTGGAGTCTTACAGTTTGAGCTTGGCTCCGTGTGAGTTGCCTTTCGTATACGGTGTGAGCAAGGAAAGTCCAACTTAATTTTTCTTTATGTGGATGCTCAGTTGCTCCCAACATCATTTTCGGGAAAAGACTATCATTATTTTTCCATTGACTTGTCTTGGCAGCCTTCTTGAAAGTCAGTCGGCCATAATAGATGTAAGTATCTATTTCTGGACTTTCCATTCCTTCGCTGATCTACGCCTTTATGCCAGTTGTGCACTGTCTTGGATGAGTGTAGCTCAGTGTAGTGAGTTCTACAGTTAAGAACTGTGAGCGCTCCAACTTTTGCTCCTCTTTTTCAAGATTGTTTTGACTATTCTTGATCCCTTAGCAATTGACTTTAAAAACTGAGATCTATTGAGCCTTGGAAGAGTAAAGGCTACATTAAGAAAGCACATTCTACTGTTTGAAGAGAAAACTTTTGGTGTTCTTCCCGGGGACAAGAAATATGTCAATAGGTAGCCAAAAGATGATAGCACTCCTAGTTCCCTGGGAAACACCCTGGTTTTACTTTGATGTTTCTTAATTATCATTGCCTTTGAAAGCATTCTAGGTGTTCTGTGTGATAAGAGACACACTTCATGCCCTGCAGGGTGGAATTAAGTACCTAGAAATAATTGTTTTTGGTTTTATAAACACCTCAAAAGGAAAGGGGGAAAATCATTATTGAGAAACTTTGTCTTCCTAGACATCCCGTCATGACTTAGAAAAACACCAACAGAGATAAAACTAAAAATTACTGTATCTCCAATTCAAAACTGACTGGGCCAGTTCAGCTTTAAGTAAATTACCATGTTCAAATTTGAGACGCATGTAGAAACGTGAGATTATTTTGCAGTGTACCTAGCAAATTTCGTAATGCCTCATCACTGAATTAGATAAATTCTAGAGCAAATGAAAGGTAACTAACTCAGTTTGGAGACAGTTATGTTGTGTCATTGTTGAACTTGCGTCCTGAAGGTTTACTTTTCTCTTTATGCATGCTGACAATGGCCGATGTTTATTGCCAGAAAAGAAATTGCTTTTCTATTGTTCTTTTGGAGCATACTTTCTAAAAAATTTTACTTCCTTTCCCAAACCAAAGGTCTCACACAACACATTAGTCAATCTTTTAATGTGAAAAGCATAAAAAAAGAAAAGCATAAAAACAAAGAAGCCTAACATCTCCTGATACACACCTACTTGATTAGATCATAGTAGGAATTTTTTTAAAACTTCTTAGAGTTAGAATAGTGTACAGCCACACATGTGTGACTCCTTAGAGACCCACAATGGTTCTTCTCCACTGTCTCCTCTTGGGGTTGAACCTGATGTTATAACCAGACGATTCTGATTTTGTTTCTTGGCTAGGTATCTCTTGGTCCCCTGAAAGTCTGAATAGGAAAGATGAAGGTGGCTGCACTGGCCAGGAAGGTGGAGGGAAAAGGAGCCTAGACCCCTCTTGCCTTAACTACATTGACTTTTGTGTGCTTGTGTGTGTGTGTTTCTTCAAATAGTCCTGATCTATCAATTAGGTGGCTAGTTTTGATAAAATGTATGTGACGAGTATGTGCATTTTTAGCCCTTAGCAATATTGACATTACGCTTGAATGATGTCATGTGAATATTGTGGATATTGTGGTGTTTGCCAAGAGAATAGTCAGGTCTGGTTTGGCGGAAGGACAGCCCAAAGGCTCCTTAGAAGCAAGGACATGTTCATGCTTCGTTCCATGGACATGGTATCAGGAGAGACCAGTTGCTGGAAAAGGACAACATGCCACCGCACCTGGTAAAGTCGAGGGGCAGAGAGAAAGAGAAAGACCCTCATCAACAACGGGCTTACACATAACCATGGTGAGGATGTCCATGGGGTCACTATGGGGAGGAATCCATTTGAGGGCACCTGACAGCAGCAGTGTTTACTTATATGAATAATAAATTAGCCAAATTGATTAAATTTCCAGGCATCGTTTCAGGATTTGCTTTTGTCCCACTAAGAATTCTATAAAGGACTGAAATCACAAAAATGGATGTGGGAGAAAATTTCATATTTATCTGACAGCTGGTGATACTGGGTTCTCTAGAAATTTTTAGTATAACAAATGGCTCATTGTGTTTGTATTACAACAAAAATTAGTGCTACTTTTCAGTTTATCTTCTCATGTGCAATAGGTACCAGGGGACTTCAGGAAGATCACAAGAAAATGGAATTAAAACATAATGGGATTTTTTTCCCCTCACAAACTTTTTGAAGCTCCTTTCATATGTTGCTTTATATGGAATGACAAAAACATATGAGCTATTACTAAATCTTCTCTTTTACAACCAATAAAGAAGGTAGTTGACTTGAATATGATAGTATATTCAGCTTTCTGTCACATGGTTTCAAATTTTCCTTTAGTGTTTATTTCATTAGCTAGTTAAAGACCTTGTAGGAGGGAGTAAAACTAAAACTTCCCCACAGGCTTATATCACTTCTCAATTCTTTGGAGCAACTGGTGGATTTGAAGTTCAGACCTTTGGGTTAGTCGCCAAGTTCTTACCCATTGCACCTTCAAGGCTTCATATCTTCATAGATGAGGGAAGCTTATTCCATAGTCTGTTTATATTGGCTTTTGATTTATTAGAACATAAACGTGGGGTTATAATGCATGAACACCAATGACTATGAAAAGTAGATCCATATATTTTAAACCCTAGAAAATCTGCCAGGTGTTGAACCCAACTTTGCCTTGTGCAAGCACCCTGTGGCAAATGTTATTTTCATAGAAAGGACTCAGGTCTGTGCACCAGTCTCTCGAGCTTCACACGTGCTCCTGAACAGAGACCAGTCCCTGGCATGTCATTCCTGCCCTGGTGGGTGATTAGATCAAATGAAAGTAGTTTATATGTCAAGAAACATCCAGGAGGAAAAACACTGGTAATTTATGACTTCTTAAGAGGCATTGTAGAAGATAGAACTGAATGGCTACCAAAATTTTGTTTATGTTTTTTTGGGTGTGTGTGTGTGTTGTGGGATGGAAAAGAATTTAGCAGAAGTACTCAATTTCATTATGTGCTTATTCAGTCTTTATTTTTAGTAGTTTCAGTTATATGTATGGATGGCAGGGGTAAATATTGATTATGTGAGCTCACTATTTTATAATAAATCACTGGGTATTTTACTGGCAATAGCGTGAAATTAGATCTTTCAACCACTCATTCAAGCCTATGATTCTGGATTAAACAGCGATTCTATAGGACAAGGTAGAACTTTGCCCCTGTGTTTCCAGGGTCTTTCTCCTTCAGAGTGCTTGGTGGATTTAAACTGTCAATTGTGTGGTTAGCAGCCCAATGCATACCCCACTACTATGCCACTGAGCTTCTTCTTGAAGTGCAGGTATACTAAAAGAATATATCTGTTCAGCAAGTGTGCTTGCTCTATGTGTGTAATTTGCATAACATTTTGAAAATTGAGAGTGAGGCAATCACATTAGACAATGGTGTCCTGATTTAGTGTGTTTTATATCTATATATGTATATTTATGTATATATATATATGACCAGGTTTTCCAAAGGATAAGGTAGCATTTAATTATTTTAGAATATAAAAGTGCACAAGTTCAACAGATGTTTAAGTTTTGACCAACTAGCATGCCGATTAGGTGCTATACATTTTACAGAAGAAATTAGAAGCTATATCCCTTACATTAACCAACTGCCATTGGGTCTGTTTTGACTCATGGTGACCCCTGAGTGTCAGAACACATTATTGGGTTTCCAGGGGCTGCTCGTTTGGAAGTAGATTACTAGGGACAGCCCTAACTCGAAGAAACCTCAAATCCCAAGAGCCTCAGAATGTGGTGGTGATCAGGTGACGTTGAGTCCCTTCCCTCTGCCCCGTCCTGTGCCATTCCCAAAATTGAACATTTGAGCTCATTGCTGCAGCCGCTGTGTCAAGATATCTTGTTTTGAATAGGTGAGGTGACATCCTTTCGCAGAGGGGTGACAAGGAGGAGATGAGCCAGTTAAGATACAGGGTAGGAGCAATGAAATATGCAACCTTCTTCTAGTTCCCATGCTGCCTCCCACCCACTATCACGACCCCAATTCTACCAGATAAATCCAGCTAGACCAGGAGATGTACAGTGAAGTTGGAAACATGGGAAACTTAGGATAAATGATCCATCAAGACTAGTAATAGGAGTGGTAATACCAGGAGGGTGGAGGGATGGTGGAATAGAAGGGGAGAACCAATTTCAGGAATCTACACGTAGCCTCCTCTCTGGGGCACAGGCAACAGGGAAGTGAGTGTTGGGACACATTGGACAGTGTACAGGATGAAAAAATAATTTGTAAATTACTAAGGGTTCAAGGGGAATGGGGGGAGGAAAGGTAATATAGGGAGCTGATAATGAGGGCCTGGAGGGAGGGAGGATGTTTTGAGAGTAACGATGGCAATGGGTGTGTAACAGTGGCCTGCATACAACTGATGTTGTTAGGGATTGTGATGGGAGTTGTAGGGGCCCCCAATAAAACGATTCATTAAAAAAAGGGGGGTAGGGGGAAGAGGAGTTGTTTTTTTTTTTAAGAGGAGCTTGTACCAAGGGCTCAAGTGGGAAATGTTTGGAAATGTATGTGGCAACATGTGTGCGAATGTGCTTGATACAAATGATGTACTGCGTGTTGTAGCGGCTGTCAGAGCCCCCAGTACAATTATTTAAAAAAAATAATAAAGAAGCAAGCACACACTAAAGAAGATAGATGCCAAAGAAAGATTTTTCAGTTATAATAGGATTTTAGTATTTGGTAATAAATGATGTATTTAACATTAAAAAGGTATCTTGTTTTGAGGGTCTTGCTCTTTAAATGACGTGTTTGCACTTGAAACACGTGACAATGTCTCTTGAGGAGATGTGCCTAATGTGTGACGTTCCACTTCTTGAAGGTTGACCGTGAGTTCAAGTAAGATGAAATCCTTGACAACTTCGCACTTCTCCACACCATGATGTCGACTGCTACTCTAGTTGTGATGGTGTGATGGTGGTTTGTCTCTTTATAGTGAATTGTAATTCCTACTGAAGACTGAGTCTTTGATCTTAATCAGCCAGGACTTCACCTTCTCCTCCCTTTTAGCCAGCAAGGTTGTGCTTTTGGACTAGTTGATCGGCATATAGTTTAAGTAGGATGAAAGGGTATAATGCTGACACACACCTTCCTGGATTTTTTTTTGTTGTTGTTTCTTGATTTTCAATCATGCAATATCCCCTTATTCTGTTTGGACTACTGCTTTTGGATCTATGTACAGGGTCCACTTGAGCACAATTGTGTGTTCTGGAATTTCCATTGTTACCCTTTGCTGCAGGGTCAATAAAACACAAATAGACATCTTTCTTCTCTTTTTTTGCATGCAGCCAAGTTCCAGCTGATGTCAGCATTGCTAACCTCCATTGCATGCCCTCCTCGGAATCAGTGTAGCCCCCTATTCATATACTGTTGCAACTATTTTTGAGTTATCATCACTAAAATTTTCTTTGAGTATGATAATAATGATATTGTTTGATAATTTCTTCATTTTGTTGGGCAATTTCTTGAATGGACACAAGTATGAATCTCTTTCAATTAGTGGGTCAGATTTTCCAAAATTCCTTGGCATAGATGAGTGAGTACTTCTGGTGTTGTGTTTGATTGTTAAAAGATTTTCATTCCTGTTTCACCTGGAGAACTGACATATCTTACAGGAGAAGACTGATGTTTGTACTCCGCCCCCTAATACTTCTTGCTTCTCACAGCACTTTTAATTGTTGGCGTATTTTTATTACTTTCAAACTCACTGCCTTGAGTCTATGTGGACTCATATTGACCCCCGTGGGACAGGGTGGAACTCCGCCTTGTGAATTTCTGAAACTCTTTACTGGAGGAGAAAGCCCTGTCTTTCTCCCTTAGAGGGTGCTGGTGGTTTTGAACTGCTGACCTCATGGTAAACACTATGCCACCAGGGCTCCTATCTTATTCTTTAAGTATGTTGATATTATCAGCAAGGCGACTTTTTAAGCTGCCCTCTTGTATCTAGTACAGCTGATACTCCTCATTTCCTCCAGATTTCATGAGGATGCCTCCCACGACATTACATATCAGATGTTTTGTGTATGGGTAGGAAAGAGTGGTGGGAAGCTTCAGAATAAGGCAGGATCTTAGGGAGATAAAATGAATGCCCAAAGAATCTTTTTAAAAGTTCATGGGAAAATGGAATGGCAAGAGTAGAATGTAATAGAATTGCACAGTGTAGTTAGGAGATGCAGTCAAATGAAGGGTCAAGTAGAAACACGGAAAGCCTCGGTTAAAATGAGGCTTTGAGCTTACAAGTTTTACGCCCTCCCTGCCCGCTTGTTGAGGTGATGATGCCTTTTTTTCCCAGGTTCTGTTTTCCTCTAGAACATGTTTCCGTTTCACAAGGAGTTGCCTCTTCAGGGATCCCTCCTGTGCTGGTTAAAGCCTGTCAGATCTTCTGCCCCAAAGTACAGCCAGTGAGCCATCTCTGCCAATGCACCCCTGCCCTAATCCTGGAATACTACAGTGACTTCTAGCATTCCTGCCTCCTCTTGCCCCACCCCAACTCCTCCCTCCCCTCCCCTATCTCCAGCCTACTCTCCACAGAGACAGCACCTCTATCTCAAAATCCACCAGTGACCTCACTTGCATTGAAATCTAGTGTGCTTTCCAGGACTGAAAAGGCTTTGTGATGTCAAAGCCTTGCCCAACCCTGGACACCATGTCCTTCTCCTCATTCTCCAACCACACCCCTCTTGCTGAATGTGACAATGTGTATAGGTACTTTGCAATGAGAAACAATCCCCAGATATTTATAAAATGAAGAAACATGCCTATAGAACAATTGCCCTTCTTACTGTGAACAGCTCCACGGTCTGCCATCAGAGGTTATTTGTGGTTTCCTGAACTGCTCATGTTTAGTTTGGGTACAGCACTGGTTTTCAGGGTAGAAATAAATACCCCAAGGTGGTATACAGAAATCATCCTCCAGAAATACAATAGAAATTCTATTATTTTACTTGGGTGTGGTTTACAATGTGCATGATACTGTGTGTGTGTGTGTGTGTGTGAGAGAGAGAGAGAGAGAGAGAGAGAGAGAGAGAATATGAATGAATTGCTCATTGAAAAAGCTTGAAACCCTGGATTGAGCATGGTTGAGAGAAGATGAGTAACCAACTCTCCATGAAGCAGTGTTATCTCCTGAGGCAGACCCCTTCCCAGATTCTGTTCTTTTGAGTAATGTGGTAGTGATGGTACCACTGGGGAGTGTGTACATCAGGTCCCACTTTTGAGAACATAGAACCAAGACTATTGGTTTAGAAGTGAAGTAGTGTTTATATATTCTTTATTGGGTGTACATGTATGCATGTGTATGTATATATCAATATATGTATAATGTTTGGCAACCTCTGATGGAATTGCCCAAGCTCCTCAGTAAAAGGACACCTATAGTAGGTCCCAGGTATGCTTGTTTTTATACCTAGGCCAACAGATGTGTTACAACTTTATAATTGTTTGTCATTTTGAGAAGATTAGCTTGTCAATCAGGTCATAGCCGATGAGGCCTCTGTATGGCCTTGGCCTTCTCCTGAGCATTCAGATACCTCCGGTATTCCTACTTGGGGGCGGGGGACAGTCTCTCCCTCTGCTCATTCCCTGGGAGACATAGCAGCTGACAAGATGCATGGAACTAGACTAGTTCCTTGAGCTGAAAAAACCACATGGAGACCCCTGCCAATGTCGAGATCCTTGTAACACCACTAGATCCACAAGCTTTCCCATGACTGGCCTATGATCTTCCTGCATTCAGCATCATTGCATGTGTTTCTTGAGTCTGAAGAGGACTTTATAGATTGGTATTGGACATATGGGCTAATATTGAACTTAAAAGACTTGATCTGGACTGGTGTGGGATGTTTTCTCAATATTGAATTCCTCTAGCATGTAAAGTTCTTTTTTTAAATAAATAATTTTGTTGGGGGCTTGGACAACTCCATCTATCACCATTCTAAAAGCATTTTCTTTCTGCTTGAGCCCTTGGTATCAAGGGTTTGAGCTCCTCATTTTTTCACCTCCCTTTCCCCCCAACCCTCGATAACTTATGTTATTATTATTTTGTCATGTCTTACATTGTCCACCGATGTCTCCCTTCAACTACTTTTCTATTGTCTGTCCTCTAGGGAGGGGGATATATGTAGATCTTTGTGATCGGTTCCCCCTTTCTACCCTACCTTCCCTCCCCCCCATCTCCCAGTACCACCACTCTCACCACTGGTCCTGAAGGCTTCATCTGTTCTGGTTTCCCTATATTTCCAGCTCTGATCTGTATCAGTGTATATCTAACAGGATTTGTAAAGTAGAATTTGGATCATAATAGTGAGGTGGAGGAAGCAATAAATAACTAGAGGAAAGTTGTATGTTTCATCGTTGCTATACTGCACCCTGGCTGGCTCATCTCCTCCCAGTTACCCTTCTGTGAGGGACTGTCTAGTTGCCTAAGGATGGCTTTGGATCTCCACTCCACACTTCCCCTCATTCTCAATGATGTGATGTTTTTGTTGCCTGATACCTGATCCCACAGACACCTCGTGTTCACACGAGCTGGTGTGCTTCTTCCATGTGGGCTTTGCTTTTCAATTAGATGGCCTTTTATTTATCTTCAAACCTTTAAGACCCAAGATGCTATGATGATCGGTGTTTTTGATTAATCTTAGAAGTGTTTTTTTCCTCATTGTGAATAACTTTTCACTAATATTCATGAGGGATTTTTGGTTCCTATAACCTTAAAAAAAAGCTTTATTGAGATACATACACCACTTCTGTGAGTAAGTCAGTTTGATTTTGTAATTACTGTGTATGTACTCTGGAAGAGATTTTTATGAGAAAAGGAGATTAGGGAAGTTAATCTAGGTATATATTTCTTTATTTCCCCCTCAGTTTTGGCTTTTATTTTCTGATCATCAGTATACTATCGAACTTGATCCATGACTGCTTGAGCATGGTTTATGTCTTTAGTATACAAAGAACATGAAATAGAGCTTTTTAAAAACACCTTCTTAAGTTAAATGAAGTTTTATAGGACTTGAAGAACATGTTAATAATGGTTTAGTAGGATTCATAAACTTGAATGAAGTATTGAAGTAATTAATAGACTAATAAATACTCTAAGGTTACTTGAAAACCACAAATAATCAGATACAAGTGAGTGTTATTCGTTATAAAAAGTAGTCAGCCTGGAAGATCACACAGTTAATGCAGTGGTGGTCCCATAGCTTAACAGGCTCTAGGAGATCTTTAGTGGACAATGGTTTCAGACAGTCTATCTGATTGTCACAAGGTTTTGGCTGCTGACAGGTTTTCTGGGATAGAGCTTTAGATTTTCTGAACCATTCGCGGGTCTTTTTAATTCTGATGAACATGGTAGGGGCTAAAGTCAGAGGATGAACTCTGTTTTTGTTGATAAGAAATAGCACAATTAAATTTTCTTGTAGAGTTTACAAGTTGGTAGAAGACCAGTTATAAATGAAGAAGTCTAACAGTCCTTTGAAGCCTGGTTTCATCATGGAATTAGTGCAGGCCTGACTTAATATAATCTTGCTCTTTGCCAGTTTGGAAGTTGCATTGGGGTTCACACAAATTAATTTGTTTATATAAGAATCAATACAAAATGTTATACATGCTCATGTGCATCTTCCCATCTACCAGATTGTGTTGTTTTACGTCATTTCATTCCATGTGCTAAGTCTGACTTCACAGGTAAATCTTTTTTTTTTTTTTGTGGCATCACTGCCCTGGTGGGAGTAGGAAGCCCAGCCTTGCTCCTGGAGAGCTGCTGCTGGATTTGAACCATCAGCCCTGTGGGCTACAGTCCTGCACACAACCACTACGCCACCAGGGCTTAGCCACAAGGTAAATCTTGTAGAATCAAAGTAATGTCATTCTAATCAGTGCCCTAAGAAGGACCCTGAAGGCCTAGGTCGTATTTAACAATTTTGTATAGAACTTCCTTTGGCTAGAAATTAGAGAGATTGGCTATAACTAATATGTTTAATTACTTCAGCAAATCTGTATGTGTTAGGCATAACCATTCCAGAATTTGAAATAAGAAAGCTAGTGAATTACACATTTATTTTCTTAAGTTACTATACGGCTCTTCCTACAAATATTCACATTTCAGGAAAGCCAGCAGAAAAAGTAGCTGCCAAAGGGAAGTATGATTTTACTTGCTTTTTGTAAAAGAAAATTTATTTTCAAATTGCTAGATGTGAGGAGCAAGGTAATCATACTTTACTCTCAGGATAACTTCCTGATTTATTTACTCTCAGGATAACTTCCTGATTTATCAGCTAAAAGAAGCATTAATTAATGTCTTCTTGGAAAAATCTGCATTGAACTTTTCTCCAATTCCTAACAAGACTCTTCTCCAAACTACACATTATTTTGAACAGTCTGCAAAACAGCATCATTTTATTATTTAAAAAGATGAGAAAACGGCCATGAAAAGTTAAGTAGGATCCTATCTAGAAACTTGCAGATTTTCTTTTTCTGGAATGAAAGGGTCAAGAAATAAAAATGAATAAAATAAGTTTAACCTGCAAGTGTTCAGTTTCCTTTCTTTACTCTTTGGTGAGTTTCTGAAGTGGTAACATTTTATTTAAAATAAGATTGAAGGACATCCTGTCTTGGAAATAAACAAGAGGGCCAACTCTCCTTCTGTTAAGTGCATCTATCTGTTAGATGCTTTTAGTTTTCCTCAAATTCAAAAGTATTTTATTTTTATTTACATCATTTTATTGGGGACTTATATAATTCTTATCACAATCAATGTATACATCTATTGTATGCAAAGCACATTTGTTGCCATCATCATTCTCAAAACATTTTCTTTCGACTTAAGTCCTTACTATTAGCTCCTCATATTTTCCCTCCCTCATGAACCCTTGATAATTTATAAATTATTATTATTTTGTCAGGTCTTACACTATCCAACATCTCCATTTGCCTTCACCCACTATTCTGTTATACACCGGCCCCCCCGCCCCCCGTAGGTTATAAGTAGATCCTTGTCATCAGTTTCCCCTTTCTACTCCACCTTCCCTCTGCCCTCTGGGTATCACCACTCTCACCACTGGTCCTGAAGGGATCATTTGTTCTGGTTTCCCCATGTTTCCAGTTCGGACCAATGGACATCCCCTGGTCCAGCCTAATTTTTAAGGTAAAATTGGAATCATGATGGACTGGGCGGGGGGTGGAGGGGGAGAGGAAGCGTTTAAAAACTAGAGGGAAGCTGCATATTTCATTGTTACTACACTGCACCTTGACTGCCTCGTCTCCTTCCAGCGAACATTCTGTAAGGGGATGTCACTTCACCTTTGGTGAATTTCTAAAATGGTAACATGGTATTTAAAATAACATTGACAGACATCCTGTCTTGGAAATAAACAAGAGGGTCAACTTTCCTTCTGTTAACTGCATCTGTTGAGTGCTTTTTGTTTTCCTTAAACCCAAAAGTCTCTTGCATCCCTACTAAAGCAGTCTTCTTACACAGTTCTGTAGCTCTGTTCAGAGATGGAAGGCTCTGCTGGACCCAACCCGAGTGCATAATTACACTGCCTGTGAAGGGAGCCCGTGTAGTGTGGTCATGGACCATTCGGCTCATGAGATGGGATTTGGTTCATAATTCATTGTCATGTACAGTAACTCCTGTGGGAGTGCACAGGGCTGGTTGCTTTACCTTGGATGGGCTCTGAATGTTTTATCTTGTTCCAGGTTTGATTATTACAGTGGAGAATGTACTTAATTATAAGCTTGATGTTTCCAACACCTAGTCACAGTACCCTCCCCTTCACTACACCTGACTTCATCGATGGAATTTCACTTGCAGATTGAGGGCACTCTCTAACTTGGAGGATGGAAACACATTCCTTGGAGGATGGGGCCCACATTCCTTTTCCTGTGCCTTTTCTTCACATTGGTACTTCAGACCTTTCCACTTAAAACCTATTTTTTTAAGATCGACTTTTTTCTTTCTTCAAGTAAATCTTTATATTTAGTAAGATGCTCAGAAAAGGGCACCTTTGATTAACATTGAGTGTCTCGCTGAGAGATTGTTTTGTCATGTTTTCTAAGTTTCTTGTGTCATAGATTTCACTTTCATAAAGTCTTGACTGTGCCCATATGTGCGTCTGTCCCTTCCTTCGACCAGGGGTGGTTTGGGATATTCTGTATTTCTCTCTCTTGAGATTGCGCACCGCTGTTTACGAGGGGATTCTCATTGTCTAGGCATGTAGTTATGTTGTCTGACTCTTTAACTTGTCAATTTGTTCTCTTAGTGAGCTGAGAGATTACAACATGGTTGTAATCATCTCTTGACACATGTTATCACATGTTACTGCTCTGTAGTATCCCCAGTGAGCTCTTTGTCCATTTGCCTTTATCATGGAGTAAATCATCCTAAGAAGTTGTAAGGAGTCATAGTAGTGCAGTGGCTTAAGTTGTCATTTAGAACTGGACTTGTGTCGTGTTTTCTGTTTTGAGGGTTTCTCTGAAGGGTTTTTGGTTCCTGGTTGAAATTATTAAATTATACTGCCCTTCAGGTTTTATTTTTAGACTTCAGCCCTTTAGTCCTCATGGAGCAGTCCATGCCTTGGACTAGCAGACCCTTTAGATTTTTCTCAATGTTTCTGTCAACGACAGCCTTTGTTGGAAAGGGATTCTTCTTCTACCAAATTAATTTTTTACAGTCAGCCTTTAAAATTTACAGCGTAGACTCAATGAAAACCATAGGCTTCTTCCTCACACCACCCCCCTCTCCCAGAGTAATCTTTACAGGGAGTTTTAAACAAATCAAAATGAGCTTGTAACTTAAAAGAAATAATTTGATGTGGCACGTTTTAAATTGAAAAAAAAACAAGGACACACGTGCACACACATACATATATACTAAATAACCTTTCTTGGAGTCTTTTGGTTTAAGTCCTCTGTCATATAGTGCCAAAAACTTTGTTCTGAGTTGCGTGTGTGTTGAAACATGTATGCCTGTCCTAGTGTCATAACTAATTATATCTCTTCTGTGCTTGCTTCTAGTAATTGGGAGGTAGACCTACCGCAGCATGTGCTTCACCATTTAGTTTTATCTTGAAGATGAGCTACAGAAATCAAGTGTTCTCCCATGCAGCAACTTGACATTGTAAACAGATATCACCATGTTAAATACACTGCCTTCTTTGTGTTTTGAAGATGCAGTGCACTTTTTAAAAAGTTTCCATAGGTTCTTAAAACCATACTTGTCTTTCCTATTAGATTGTCTGCTAATACAATGGGCTCAGTTTGCTGTTTTGACGGAGATATTTCATCTGGAATCAGAAATCGATGTCCTGACCTTGTGGTATTATGATTTCACAGGGATGCCTTTTGTTTTACCCAAAGCTTATCACAAGATTGTTGCTCATGGGAATTTTCATAGCTTAGTCTACAATAATTTGGGGCTTGTTCTGGGAAGACATATTGAACAGAATTTTCACGTGCCTCTTGACAATTCTGTCTTGGACAGACTTGTGGCTGGGAAGCAAGCAGTCTCTGAAATGCACCGGCAGGCTCGAAACTATGTGTTCCTTGTCCATGCCTGCTGAAGGAGGGCCTTAGCTGCCTCCAGTCACGGAGATGCAGCCTTGGCGCAATTAAAGTCTTAGACCTGGGAGCAGTTAATGCTGGTGATGGCTTGTGGAGTTTGGCATTGTGTAGTGTTCCAGGGTGATCCAGGTGGGTAGGCTTAGATAGCTCTTGGCAGACCCTGGGAAAGAATAGGATGTCATTTCTTTTGTGACAATTGAGAATATTTTAAAGTGAGAAATCCAGTCACTTCTCATACTAACCAATGGGCCTTTGTGGCTTTATGTAAAAAAAAGTGTGAAAAGGTTGTTCTACTCTGTTTGTTTGTTTTGAAAGCAGTCATCAAAATGCTAGATCACACAAAAAAGTATTCTTGTTTGACATTTCCTTTTATTCTTACAGTGTAAAGGAGAGCCCTTTAGCTCACTGTTTCCAATGTAATTTTTTAAAATTATCATTTCATGCTAAGTTCTTATTCTTGAAAAGTGAACGCTGGGTTGTTTCCATCTGATAGTAAAGTGTGCAGAAGCACTGAACTTGAGCAGTGTGTGCTCTGCAAGACATAGGATTTGGCCTCGTGCTGTGTGCATTTCTACGTTGTAAAAACTGAACTCCCAGTGGTTTCTTTCTGATTGGTCTTATTATCATGTGTTACATTTAAAATGTTAGCTGGTCTAAGCCACATAGCTTTTCAAAGACTGGCTGTGAGAGAAATGTGAAATACGGAAGGGTCTTCTCACCACCTTCCTGCCCCTTTGTGCTGCCCCGCAGACTCTTGCAGGTGTTGTGTACTTTTAAGAAAAGCATGAGACAAACTGGAATTTGCAGGTGATAGGTCAAGGAAGGCCAGGGTTATTTCATCAACTGGGGCTTCCTGGCAGTGTGGGGGAGAGGACTGGCCTCCCGCCACCTGATAGGAGCAGCTTCCCACTCAGCAGGTGACTAAGGGACAGACTGTGCTCAGACTTGTCTGGTTACACAGGGGTTTGGGAATGTCAGGAGTCCTTATTGTTTGCCACAAATGACGGGATTGGTGGTTACCCCTCTCCCCCTACTGTTCAATGGCCAGGGACTTCACAGAGTGTCCCAAGAATAGCAGATTTAATGTGCACTCACGGTTGATTCTGGCCACTGTGGCAGGAGTAACCTCCTCTAAAACACATGGGACAGGTATTAGCAGAAAATTTAAAACACTCGGTGAAAGGCGCTTGTGAATTTATCACCTTAACATAATTTTTTTGAATGTGATTCTTTTTATCTTATTAGGTTCACATCTAACAACTATTTTGCCCCCGAAAGAATGGTGTTAGGTTTTGTATGTGTTTTTTTTTTAAAGTCTCTGCTGAATTAAGAGACTCTGGTGGCACAGTTGGGTAAGCGATGGAAACATGTTGGTCAGCTAACTTCAAAGGGTGGGCTTCAAACCCACCAGCCTTTCCAAGGAAGAGAGGGTAGGGTGTCTGCTCCCTTGAAGATTTGCAGCCTTAGGAAGGCAAGGAGACTGGGTTGTCTAGAGAAACAAATCCAGGGATGTTCTCATGTGTGTAGGAGAGAACTGTCAAAAGAGCAATGGTACACTGAGGAAATATCCCAGTTCATTCCAGATCTATCTAGCATGCAAGTCCGATATTAGCTCCTATGCCCCGTACCAGCCTATACTTTCCTCTTTAGACTCATGCCGCATGTGCAATGATGTCAAATGCAGGAAGATCACAGGCCAGTGAGTGGAAAGTTCTGTGGCTGCATCTCCCAGTTCTGGCCCCCCTCGGCTAGACTCCATGGGGTTTGTAAACAGGAAGGTGAAGCAGAGAGTGCTGCCAGCCTCCAGGGAAGAGGCGAGGGAGTTCCCGGAATCCTCATGATTAGGGCACACCCACAAGGAGACATAGTCAGCCTCTCACCTGACTGACAGGCTAGCCTCCACCCCTTCATTCTTTTATCAAGTTGACTTGAAATTGTGTAACTACCACAGAAACCCTAATACGGTGGCTGTGAGTCAATCAATTCCATTGTATTGATTTTTAGACTTGTAGGATTGCTACTGGGAACAAGTTGAACCTCAAAATCTGCTTGTGCACATTGTTGAGTAAATGTGATTTGTTAGGGCATATTGGTATTTTATACATTTAGCATAACTAAAAATATTTAATTACATTGATCCACATCAAATCCAGAAATACCTGTGAATTCACCACTTATGGAAATTCTCATAATATTGTCTGTCAATGTTTGCTAAATTAGCATGATTGATGTGTTGAAATTTGTCACTAGCATTTTGTTTTAGCTCCCTAGATTTTAAAAGTTAAATCACCTTTGCATGAGAAACTGCTAACCAACAACACTTTTCAGAGTAAAGAAAAACAGGTTTTCACTGAAACAAATATCAGCACTTGCTCATAGCAGTGCCAGTTCTGAAAATTCCGTCTGGAAGCAGTAGTCTCAGTTTAAGGCCCCTTGGTTTTGAATCTTAGTTAATTGGCAATACTTATTTAATTGCCAGCAACATACCCAAAGGATCTCATCTTCTTCTACACACATTCATAGTCTTAAGTGGTAACTTTAAAATTACCCATGGTTCTTTACTATTAAAGCTACATCTACAGCTTTTAGTGATGGGGAAAAAAAAAGATGGCAGCATAAGAGGGTGTGAATTCGTGTGCAAATGTAGACTGGTCCTGAGCAACATCTTGATGCTTTCATGAACAGATAGTGACCTCGGAGTAGACGAGCTCAACTGGATTTTGATCATGTTGCTTAACTAAGGCAGAATCTTCTGCAAATTCCTTTACCTTTTCAAGAAATCCAACAAAAACCAATTGCTTTTAATTTGAAATAGTTCAGGCAAAAGTGGCACAAGGAATTCCCTTATACCTTTTGCTCAGATTCTTTAAACCGTAACATTTCCCATGACTGTGTAATCCTTAGTCACTGAGATACAAATAGTATAGCATAAAATCCACTGTCATGAAGTGCACATTCGGGATTTTATAGTGAATTCACAAGATTGTGCAGCTGTCACCACTGCCTAATTCCAGAATATGTTCATTTTCCTCAAGCGTCCCATAGCTATCACACACCATCTCCTTCCCCTGCCTCTCCTCCCCTGACCATCTGTTACTTTGGGACCCTCCGTTTCCTCATCTATAAAATAGGTTGGATGGCGTTGACCGTAGGGTATTGTGAGATATACTGGGAAATACCTAGCATGATAGCTGTCTAGCTGCAAACCAAATTCACTGCCATGAAGTCAGTTCTGACTCCTATTGATCGTTTAAGAGTGGGTGGCTCCCCCACCCCACCCCCAAGGCTGCGAATCTTTGAAATTCTGCTTCCGATCAGTGGGTGACCCTATAGGACAGGGCAGAAGCACCCATGTGGGTTTCATAGACCGTCATTCTTTATGGCAATAGAAAACCTTATCTTTCTTCTGAGAAGCTACCAACCTTTTGGGTAGCAGCAGAATACAAACTCAGTGTGTCAGCAGGCGTCAGTATAGAAAGTAAGCCAGCCTGCAAAACCCCAGCAATGGTGTGTGAGGCCGCAGTGATAGCCATAGACTTAGGAAATAGCTCTTTTTCAGTGTGCATCCACTATGCATTTCACCAGAGGACCAATAAAGATTGTAGTGCTACCAGGAGGGTAAGGGTAAGATGGAGGGAGAAAAGGGGAACTGATCACAATATAATCCCCTCTCAGGGGGTGTACAGCAGAAAGGTGGGTCAGTGTAGGCAGGAAAAGATGATAATACAATATTTTATCAAGGGTTCATGAAGAAGGGAGGGTTGGGGAGGGACAGAAAAAATGAACTGATACCAAGGACTCAAGTAAAAAGAAAATGTTTTGAAAATGATGATGGCAACATGTACATCCACAATGGATGGATGGGTGGATTGCAATAAGAGCTGTATGAGTCCTCAAGATGATTTTAAAAATTAAAAGAAAACTTTAATTTTTGACTTCAAAAGAAGGCATGGTAAATGCACAGGAAGTGCAACTATTCAAGAACCATAAAGATTCCCTATGACTTGGAAAGATGTCAGATACCTCTTGACCTGGGCCTGATTAGCTCTTGATATGATGGTTTGCTGTGGACATATTTTGCTCTGTTTTGAAGAAGAATAAATTGGTTATGGTTCTGACCAATTTTTTCCAATGCTTATTAAATAAAGAATTGTAAGTAGTATAGGGAGTGTAGAGGTAGAGAGAATGAGTCTTGCAGGGTAGAGTTTAAATTAAAGCTATGGCATGTTTGACAAAGGACAGGATTTCTTTAAGCTTTAATTTCCACATTTGTGAACGTGCTGTATAAATGGCTGCATAGGGTGAGAATGACAAATACAATTTGGACACGGATCAACACAATGCTTGGTAGACAATGAAGCTCATTAAAATTTGAGGTGGTAGGCAGGTTTATTGATGTGTTTAAATAAAGCCATTGTGGCACCGTCAGGTAAGTGTCGCACTACTGACTACATGGTCAGAGGTTCAAACCTTGGAAGAGAGAAAATGAGACTATATGTTTTCATGAATACTTAGGACTTTGGAGTCCCAGTGTTTGGTCGTTATGGGTTGGAAGCCACTGGATGGTGGTGGGTTTTTTTCCCCCTTTGGGTGGGGAGGGATTCTTTAAAGAAGCATGTCGTTTCGTGCTAAGTTGCACACAAATTCTGGTGTCACCTACTTTAAGCTGATGAGCAATGGAAATACGACCCTAGCAAAAGATACTTTGATGGGATAGTAAAATTCCAGCCCAAGTAATTTATTTTGTTAGAGCTACTAATTAACATCTAAAGATAGACTTTCATGTTGTGACGTAGTAAAACAAGACATATGTAGTATTTTTTTTAAAGTAAAAAGAGGGAAAAAAGTAGAAAGAAATGAGCTGGCTGAGCCCCAGTGGCGTAGTGGTTGTGTGCAGGACTGTGGCCCACTGGCTTGGCGCTTCAAATCCAGCAGCAGCTCTCCAGGAGCAAGGCTGGGCCTCCCACTCCCACCAGAGGGCAGTGATGCCTAAAAAAAAAAAAAAAAAGAAATGAGCTGATGTGAGACTTCCCATTCTTGTGGTATTCACTGCTGCTGCGCAATTTTAGACGTGGCCTACAAAAGAAGTGCTGGATGAAATGTAATTGAAATGTTTAGTTATCAGTTCTGCAGATGAAAGCCATTTTTGCCAATCACTCAATCTGGTTAATTCTTTTTTAAAATTATGGTGCATCTTCCTTTCTGTGGTCATAAATCTAAGTGTAAGACTCTATCAAGTTTGTTACAAATGTGTCAAGTTTGGAAGAGTATCCAGACATTGCAATATTTTTGCCACCATGCTATTAAGAGAGAAGGCTGTGTTCTTAAACATGGGAGGAACACTTAGGAGCAGATGCAAAGGTCAAGCTGTACAGCAGTGGTTCTCAACCTTTTAACTCCGCCACCCTTTGATAAAGTTTTTCTTGACCCCCCAATCAACATTATTTTTGTTGCTACTTCTTAACTGTAATTTTGCTACAACCTCTGTGAAAGGGTCCTTTGACCCCAAAGAGGTTGTGACCCACAGGTTGAGAACCACTGCAGTAGAGTGAACTTTTGAATGGCAGCCAACGTTAGGGTGGCTTAGGAAGGAAATGCCAGGTCAACTGTGGACATATATTTGCTACGTGAATATAAAATGACAATAGGTCTCTTTCCCATTTTGTGCCCTGAATGCTGAGTTCTCACCAAAAAAGGGGGAGCATATATGGCTGCCAAAATGAGTAGGTAAGAAACGAGTTTAGAAGTAGAGACATTTGCAGAGGGTGTGATGAACATTCCAGATTGTCACTGTGGTATAGACCAGAAGCCCAAAGGTCTGAGTTCTGTTTTTCTTTTTTTAAACCCAGACAATGCCATTGACTAGCTCCATGTTCCCCAAAGTTGGCCAGACCACCACCTGGGGGATGCACCAATCTAGAGGGCTTAGAAAAGCAGATTCTTCTATTTTATTCGGTATTATGGACTGTTGTACATCATTTTTCTAGTTACCAGGTCTGTACTGAGTAATTTCTTTTTCCTGCAAAGGGCACAGTAGGCCAAATAAGTTGGGAACCTATAGACCTAAGCCATTGGCCTTTGTGACATCTTTGTACTTATTCAGAGTTTCTCTGAAGAGCAGACTAAATTAGGCCATGTTCATGGACTGGTCTGTGTACTTGAGACAGAGCCTAAAGAATTCCATGGAATAGTTCTCTCTGCACACACAGGGTTGCCAGGAATTGGAATTGATTTGATGGCAAATGGTGACAAAATTTATGAAGAAGGATTCTGAGACCAGGCCCTGGGTCATTGGAAAAGAGTTTTGGACATTAATTGGGCAATTGTTGATAACTGATGGGTTGGTGGTATAAAAAAAAATTAAAAAGAAAGAGAAGGCATCTCTATGATGTAACAAAATTTACATGGATGAATTTACTTGTGTGTTCTTCAACATAAGGTACATTTAAGGGTTGATGGGGAAGGATTTAATGATTGTGTGTGTGTAAATATATGTATGTGTACATATATCAGAGTCCAAATATTCAACATATGTTGAGGTAGGCATGGAAATGAAATAACCTTTGGACATGTAGTTGTCATTATTAGCATACATGGTTGGCTGTCAGCTAGAGAAACTGGACCAGGCCATGGTCCCTTTTCACATTGGGAGTTTCATTTGCATATATCGATTGAGACTGACTCCTTTTTAAAAATCAAAGGGAATGTTTTTTTAATTTATGGGATTTAAAAAATTTAGGGGTTATGTCCTGGTACTTTGTAGCCATTGCAGGTCATATTTGCTTGAATGAAGTGTGATCTCTCAGTAGCTGGTGCCTTTGTGGGCTGTGGTCTTCCTCAGGTCATGGGAGAAATCCAGGTTAAATTTAATAAGTCCCATCAATGGGGAGCGGCTTCCATGCGTGGTGGAGGCAGTGTTCTCCTGGCTGTGTTAGAGTACAACTGTGTCCCACAGGGTTTCAGTGGGTGACTTTTCAGAAGAAGATGGCAGACAGTGTCTTTCCTATGAGGACAAAGGAGACATGACATTAGTATTGTTTTATTTGATTTTCTAGAGTTTTTAAGTCGTTCCCAAAGGAATTTGGGGAAAGTTTCAGAAACCAAGACAAATGAGAGATCACCTCCACATTACTGGCCACATCTGGATCTTAATTTGTACATAGGCCTTTATGTTTGAAGACTACGTCACTGGGGCCCGGTTTTACCTCCAACTCCGTGGCTGCTGCTCCTGCTAGGTTCCCTGAGGCTGGTTCCTGCCCATAATGTTGACCCCTGTGTCCAAAAGAACTCTGTTGACCCTGTACCATCTTCCTGAATGTTAGATATGAACCCATTTGACTAGTAAATACAAACTAATATGGCTTTTAAAAAAAAAAAAGGAAGAAAGAAAAGACCGCTACTTCTTTGTCCCCATCAGAATAAACTGTTTTTGAACTCAGGGCCTGGAGGCTACCCTGCATGTCCACAGGTTCAGCCCACCAAGGAAATGATGGCCAGGGTCATGTTTTTTGTCCTTCCCAATCCTAATCTGGGAGCCATTATCAGCACCTTCTCGCCATGCAGCACATTCGTAGTATGTGAGGCAATTTCCCAAACAGCTCAAACTAATCCTAGTAGGGTTTCAGAGATGAAACCCACCAGCGTGTTCTGTAGCCAGGTGAAAGCCATTATGCAGGGCAGCCTGCTGAGCCGGGCGGCGTGGATTTCTTGTGCCAGGATTGTCACTGGGTGGGAAGGGTATGGCGCGTTCCTGAAGGCTCCCTGCAGTGGAAAGCTTTATCCTATTAGAGGAGGCCTCCGAACTGGTAAGACTGGGGGGAAGCAAGGCAACATTAGACACCAATTCTAATCACACTCTCCTAACTTAAATCTGCGTTTCTTGGCAAGGGGCTTAGGTCAACTCGTATCTCAAGTATGACACCAGAACAGTGCCTGGGTACAGATTAATTTTTCACTAATAGATGGGAAGAGAAAAAAGTGCCTCAAGGACAAAGGCACTTTAAGCTCACTTTCCTCATTTATAAGGAAAGAGTCATCATGCTCTCTGTCTGGTGCTTACTTTATTGGTGTTTATTGTTTCTTGGGTGGGCAGTGTATTAGGCTCTGAGTTTTCGAGGACAGTGAAATTAAAAAAAAAATGAGTTCAGGTTCTCAATCCCTAGGGAGTTTTCACCCTTCATGGAGAAGACTGACATCATCTAGATAAATAGGCAACATGTGAAAGGCAGCTTTGGTATAGGACAGGGATTCTAACATTGGCTTCTGCATCAATGGGGCCTGATTTCAATGTGGTACTTTAAGGAAGATGTATCATTACTTTCTATTCATATAAAATAGAAAATGGACCCAGCGAAGGGAGTGGACTTGCCTTAGTTCAGCTGGTAGGTCATTAGCAGGTTTTGACCTCCGTTTGATGCCCCTGCTGTCAGGGGCCATTGAGTTGTCTACAAATCAAGACACAGCTGAGTGACACCCCGCCCCCCTTCCCCAGGCCTGCGCCGTCCTTGCAAATGCTGCTGTGTTTGAGTCATTGTTGCAGCCCCGGGGTCAGTCCATCTTCTGGGGAGTCTTCCTTTTTGTGACCTATTCTCTGCGTTACCAGCAAAATGTCCTTTTTCAAGGACTGGTCTCTCTTGATATCATATCCAAAGTACTTTAGACCACGTCTGGCCATTCTTGCTTCTACAGATCATTCTGGCTGTACTTCTTCAGACGAATTTTGTACAAAATGTGTACAAAATCAGACAGATTTTGTATGTTCTGGCATTCCAGGGTACTTTGAATTTTCTGTAACAAAACCATAATTAAAATGCACCTATTCTTCTGTGTTCTTATTCATTGTCTGTGTTAGGATGGGTTGTCTAGAGAAAGAAACCCAATGAGACTCTTGTAGGTATAAGAAAGAACTCCAAACCAGTCAATAATTCTAATTGGCCTCCTACTGGACACACACACACACACACACACACACACATACACACAGAAGGAAGTACAGCCAGAAGGCAGGGCAACTCAAGCCATGGGTCTAATGCTATCCAGAGCACTCTTCAGAGTCACATTGCTGCAGGACGATGCAACAAAAAGGTGGAGGGAAAACACAGGCCAGTGGATGCAGAGTTTCGCTGTGAACATAGCAAGACCATAAAAACTCTCCGACTCTAGAACCCACATGAGGCCATCTCTGATTGAGTTTGGACTTACCCTGACCTCCACAAAGTGTTATCAAGTTGACCTAAAATTGAACCACCACACTGTCCAATTTCCGTACACATGAAGCGACTTAAATGAGCATGGCTTGGGTCAGATGCACCTTAGTCATCTTCAGAGTGATGTTTGCTCATTAACCCTCTAAGAGGTCTTGTGCAGCAGAGGTGTCAAATGCCATCTGCCTTTTGATTTCCTGACTGCTACTTTTAAGAACCTGATGATAAGCCTTATGAATTTCTTGCTCTTAGGCAGCTGTCTGTCATTGCAGTCAACAGTGGAAAAGGAGGATTATTGTGGTCAAAATTCTCAAAAAGTATTGATTCTGTTTTGGATGTGATTGAAATGGATGTACACTGGCCCGAACAACTGGACATGAAGATCTAAGAATGTATGACAGTGAATCATTTGTTAGTGTACTTTAACTCGAGTGAAATACTGTAATTATGTGAACAATTTTGCTTTTCAGAGAGTTTTGAAGCTATCCACTATAGTAAAAAATTTTCATTAAAAGAAATACAAAGAACGTTGGGGTTCTTTTTCCTTTTCCAGATGGAGTGTAACTGAAAACTCCAAAATTTAGGAGAGTGCCAAAAGTAATTTGTGGGATTAGGGATGATGTTTCTAAAATTAAGCGTCCGTTGGAGCTAAGATCTGAAGGATGAGGAGAAATGTACTGGGGGAGTTGAGAACAAGAAGGGAGGGTACTGCGTATTGTCAAGGGGCAAAGACTCGCAGATCTTTGTCAACCTGCGGGCTTGGATGTTGGAGATGTGGACAGAAGCCTATGAAAGAGCAAAGAAGATTGGTGGTGAGACAGCCCCACCACAGAGGGGAGGACTAGTAGTTGGCTGTGTTAAAGACCATTGTCTTTCTAAGTTTATGGGAAGCTCTTTGGGGATTTAAGCAGAGTTTGAGCTGTTTTTAAGGGTTCACTTTGCCACCTATCAGTCCATTTGAGGTGGTCTCCTGGTACCGAAGGCATTTTGTCCCACAAGCAGTAGTAATGATTCCTGATGGCAAGCAGCCAACTTACCAACCATTTCTAGCATGTCAGGGTCCCGTGATGAAACTGCAAGGACAATAACATTGAAAAACAGCAGAGGGAAAAACTGCTCTTTGCCCTTAGTGTACCAAGCGCAAAGGAACAATAAAAGAATATAGTCAACCATTACTGCTCCAAGGCTAATGACCCCAACACACTGGGTTTCTCAGCCCAGCTCTTTGCTCTTGGCATTTGACTCTGTAGGAGCACCTGTTCCAGGAAATGGACAAAGGAAGGAGTTCAGATCCAAAGTGGGTATTATCTATACTTTTTAACAATCCTGGGGAAATGCTTTTATGAGAATGGGAGGTTGAAGTTGTCCAGCATATCTTTATTACTTTTTTAAAAAAAATACTCTTGTTCATGTTCCTTTTCATTTGTTTAGGATAGTTTATTAATTTTTTTTAATTCATCCATTTCATTGAGGGCTCGTACAACTCTTATCACAATCCACACATACATCCATTGTGTCAGGCACTTTTCTATATTTGTTTCCCTCATCGTTCTCAAAACAATTGCTTTCGACTTGAGCCCCTGGTATCTGGTCCTCATTTCCCCCCTCCCTCCCCAGTTGCACTCACTCCCTGAATCCTTGATAACTTATAAGTTATTATTTTTGCCATAATCATGCCCCTTTTCTTGAATCAGAGCTTCAGAGAGACAATCTGTCATCTCATGAATCATCCACTTGGTAAGTGCAGATGAGGTTGTCGGCATGGAAGGGGGGGGCAGCCCTATGGATTCATGGGAAGGATATTTTTCTTCTGAGGGTCTCCTTCACATTCCTCTGCAGAGAAAGAGCTGGGTGACCACCAGGTGAGCATCTCTGCAGCACTGATTTTTGTCTTGAAAAGGGGGAGTTTGGACTCAGACATTTTTCTCAGGTTTCAATCAGCTTTTCTCATTTTTATTTCTCTCCTCTCTCCCTACCCTCAATGCTGTATGGGAAATACTGATTTTCAGAATGAATCCACTTGAATCTGTTCTGCCTTGAGAATTTGAGAGCACACTTGAGAGACTAGTCTTTTTGTTGTGAAGTATGAGTTTGGTATCATGGACTCACTTCTTGTACAGCCAGGTCATGAGTGGGGTGGAGTGTCCTGGAAATTCTTGCCTAAGTTGATGACATTTTAGTATGCAGATCAAATAGTATAACTCTTTGTTCTAGAGAATCCTTTTAAAGGCTCAAAAGTTGGGTCCTTCCACAGACTTTCTTGTCTTTCTCTAGAATTCTACGCTGCTTCATGGCTTCTTTTTCTCTTGATCACATGCCCCAGGAGTGATGACCTCAGAGAACCTTTTTTTCTTTTTTCCTCTTGGCCTTTAAGTACAGGTAATGGCCTCGTGTTTTTCCTTTGAAGACTTTCTTGCCACTCCTGTAAGGTTCTGTATGGAGTTCATGTGCACATCTTTCAAAAGTTTTTTTAAAGTCAGGAATCTATGTTCCTGCCTCAACCAGGATCGGAAAAACCTTATTTCAACTTTAGACTTTGATTTCATTCAGTCCTGTAGCTTTTATCCTGTTTCAACTTGCCAATAGTGCCATATGAATGAAGCCTAACAGCACAGCCAGTTGAGGACTCCTGCATTACCGCAACTTATTCCTGGCCAGCTGGAATTCTAATAGAATAGCTTCCTGGTTGCTATCTTAGGGGTGGTGGTGGTGGTTTGTGTATGTGTTTGTTTTTTTTCCCCTTTTCTGTTCAATAGTTCTCTACCCCAACCTGCTGGTCATTCAGTGAAGCATTATAAATGAATTGCTGGTAAACTCTCTTCCAAGTTTCCTACTGCCTGGATGGGTGTATGATCATTTGTCCATGTGACAGCCGTGTCCACTGCTTGCCCTCTTTTGAGTGAAATGGTCAGCAGTTTGAAGCCACCACCACTCCTCAGGGGAAAGATGAGGCTTTTTACTCCCATAAGGAATCTGCTGTCTCAGGAAACCTACAAGGCCAGTTCTACCCTGTCCTCTAGAGTCGCCGTGAGTCAGAAGCGACCTGATAGCTGTGTGGTGTTTGTGGAGCTGTGCCGCTGATCTGGGGCCTGGTCTGAGAGATGCTGGTGGCTAGACAAGCCATAGAGTGTGGGATTTGGACACATAGTGCACAAATGCAGAGTATGAGTGTGTTGCTTGGTTGCAGCCACAAGATTGGCTGTGTGGCATGTGGCCACCAAATTGATTCATAATGGGTACAGAAACAACTTTGGGAACTTGGCACTTCCTATGTTTGTTTATTCAGGGTTTCATCCCATTCCAATCTTTTGATGCTGTTAAGAACCCCTGCCCCCCAAAAAAACAAAAAAACAAAAAGCCAACCGTCACTGAAACCATTGCTCTGCATTTGATGTAAGGTCCAATGCTTTACTTGCCATCTTTCTTCTTATAGAAGTTAACCATAAGTTCGTTGTAAGAAATGCTAGATGAAATAAGAGGCGTCACAGGAATGAATAGAAATACATTCTAGGCTTTTGAGTGTACACGAGCTTTTCACTTATTGGTTGAATACCAAGGTCACGGCAAATGAAAATGGTCATGGAAGCTCATCCATCTTTTGGACATTTGGCACTTCATTGTACAAATGTGGACATTTATAATTTTGGCTCCTAAAAGCTTTGTATTTGGAATTCTGTCAGCTCTTTTTGAAGTCTTTACATTCTGAGGGCTAGATTAGACTGGAATAAAATAAAGTCCGCTCTGTAAATAGCTGGAAATACCCAGATTATTTCTTTTTTTTATAGGTTGCCAACAAAATTTTTAAAATTGGACCTTGGCAAATGATTATTTTAGGTTGTCTAACTTGTCAAGAAGTACTGTTTCTGTTACAAGGAAATAACAACGTTTTTCGTCGAGAGGATGAAACATTTTCCAGGACCGTGAATCTGTTATTGGCTCCCTTCAGCCAGCTGCCTGTGGAATCCAATTTCTAGAAGGCAGAGGCGGTGCCATTCACTCTGGTTGCTTGTACACCTAGATCTTTAAATTCTGAAATCTGCAAAGCCTCCCAGCATTCTCAGGGCCTTCCTTTGCCAGGTGAAATGTGTGAATTACAGAGTAAAGAGTGAGCTGAAGATTTGTTCCATTTCCTTCTCTCAAATAGTAATTTCTCATAGCTTCTTTTTCTTCCCCTTTGGTGATCCACTTTTAAAATCGTGGTCACTGAGTGAGTTTTATCAAGGAGAAAAATGTACCTGGATACTTTGGAATGGAAAGATTTTTAAGTTGGAAATCATCTGGAATCAAGGGAACCAGAGACTGATGCCTTCCCTTAGTCTAAGTGATATAACATTTATTGGTTTTAATGAATGTTATACAAAAACAATGGAAAAGATTTTAAGTATTCAATGGGCATTTAAATGCCTTTAATTACTGTATAACATTCTCTTATAGAGATAATTACCCTCCTGGAGCAGGAGTCTTTGTTGGAAACGTGATGGAAAACAATAAGAAATTTTATTGAAATGTAATTGTGTGAAGGCTTGAAAGAAAAATCTGGAATATGTTGCTTGAAAAGCTTTTGACATCAATTCTAAATGTCTGTGCAAACCTTTGTAGCCTTTTCACAGATGTAAGCATTTATGGGGAAGAGTGCAGTGAATATTTTATACATAATTCTCTGAAACTTGTGTTCTACCCTACAGCCCATTGGAGTAAGAGTAGGCATTAAAATGTGGTGGGTTTGGGCACAAGTAGGTAGGTGGTTCGTGTACTATCGCATGACTGTGATGTTTCCTATTTTCTTTAGGAAAAATGTTCTGTTCCCTTGGGGAAAGAAACCGATCATTTATTTTTCTTAAGTATTTTTAAACTTGGTTACTGACTTTTTCAAGTACCCAGGCTACTGTTTTTACATAGCGCCTCAACAGCGTTTGTAGTTGAACCCTGTACATTAAAAACTAGTTTCATTCAGCAAATGTTCAACAAGTAACCTACTGTGTGCTTCATGTTTGTAGAGCTGCTGTTTTGTTTTTGAACATAAAACATGAGGAAGTATAGATCGAAACCTTCCACTTTGCAAGCACCCCAGAGAATACGAACGGAAGGTGAAAATGTGTTTTGGCCTATAGCTTGTTTTCTGTGTATTTGACTAAGAAAATAGTTTTAAAAAATTTTCTTTTACATTTCTTTAGTCTCAATGATAGGGGATACGCATGTTAACAGATTTGATTAAGCAAGTCCCGTGTTTCTCATTTGTAAAGTAACATGCAGAAGAAGTGAGGTTATCAGTTAACTAATTTTTTTTTTTAATTTAAAAAATATTTTGGGTTAAGGGAAGCAACTCACTTGACTGACTTGGAGAACAACCAAGGCAACATTTCCAGATCAAGAATCGTGTCGCACAGCCACCTCATAAAAAGAGTGCATTAGGGCAAAAGGGCATGCCTGATGGCCCTGGTAGAAGGAGAGGAGGGAGGGCTGGTGGAGAGACAGCGCCCCCCCCCCCCCCCCGCACGATCCTTGGCTTTACAAACATGCTGCCATTAATATTTAAGACCTTGCATTTTGAACTTGCTGCTCCCTTTCCCCGGACCTCTCTCGGCATTCATGTTTTAGTTTGCTCCCAAATGCTCACAAGTCGGTGCCAGACGGAAATTTGCCGAGGCCGCTGCCGTCCTGCAGAGGCCACTGGGGGAGGGACGTGGGGGCTCAGTGCCCAGCCAGGGCCGGGGCTCCTGCTCCCCGTCGCCCCCGGCCCACATGTGCACCCGCCTCCGCCTGCCCCCGCCTCTGGAGCCCCTCGGAGGCCATCGAGTCATACGCTGTCCATCAGCCGTGTTTACTTTTTCCCTGACGGCCGCCACATCTGGAGCACATATTCAGGTTAGCCCAGTGCCACTAGACACATTCCACAAGATCATTTCAGCGGTTGTTATGGCGATCTTCCTCCCTCCAGTGATTTTCAAGTTGCATGACAGAAATAGCTGGAGCTAACCAGGGGGACAAAAGTCACCGGGATCAGGAATGGCCCCGTTCACAGAATGAACTAATTAGTGACCCTGCCTGCTTCCCAGGGCACCAGCGCACGGTTCCCTCAAGTGAGCCCAGGACGCTGGGTCTGCGCCCCCACCCCGCCTGGGCGCCTCCCTCAGCTGAGTTGTCACCCGCCCCAGTGGTCCCTGCGTTTCCCCCCGGGCGGGGGACACGGTAGTCTGCTCTCTCTCAACAGCGTCTCCTGCACCAGGAGAAAATGTTTGCCCCTGGGAGTGCAACTTCAGAGCTTTCTCTTGGTTTCCTCCTCCACAGACAGCAAGGGCAGGCTGGTGTAAAGGGCCTGTGCAGTGGGTGCGGCTCGGGGGCTCCTCTGCTCGAAGAGGCTGTGTGTCCCTTCGTCCGCCCGCCTGGGCGTCCCTGCGGCCTGGGCTCCCCCGCTGCCCACAGCCATGCCACTGGTCCTTCTTGGGGCCTTCCCATAAACCAGGCGCCCTGCCGCCCAGCCAGTGCTGACCCTAAGGAAGGCCCGGGAGTGTCCCAGACAGTCACTGTGGACGGTTGCCCATGAGTGTCCCAGACTCCCGAGCTGCTGGGGATTGGGCATTGCCGACCCTGCGCCTCGCAGCCCATGGCGAAAGCAGCGGTGACACCCGTAGACCAACCGGCTCACACTCACCCGTGGGTAACGTGCCCTGGACATAACCCCCATCAGCTGGTCGGCTGGGCGATGGTATGCTTCGATAAAGCCAGGCCGTTTTTACCTTGGGCTGGGGAATGCCAGTTCATCCCCAGGCTTCACATGTGATGTGTGTCGGTTCTAGACAGTGTGGTTGGGCAAGCTTACCTTGGGAGGCATAGAGGTTGAGGCCAAAGATGAGGTTGTATTATGGAGTGCACACTAGCCCTTAGTCCCGCAGGGCCTCCTCCTCCTCCTCCTCCTCCCCCTTTTAGGGCATTGTTGTGCTGGAAGTCAGTCTTTTAAAATGCCCCCGACTCTGTGTAACACTTTACCTCCCATGCGCCCCCAATCTGCCTCCCACGTGTGTACAACCCCCTTTTGTTGTCTCACCAGCACTGTCCCTGGTCTCCCTGCCATGTATCCACTCCTGAGGCCCCAGAGCCACACAGGAGGTGGTAGTTTCTTTCCCCATAGATTCAGTTGCCCAGATGCTTGCTGACTGACAGCTCTGGAATCTGGGAATGTGACCATAGGTGACAAAAATGCAGGAAATCCGAGCTGGATTCTTTGAAAGGCGTCTTCAGTCTTTCTCATTGGTACTGGTTGCACCCCCCGCCTCCCCCCTGCTCTCAGCATTCCTCTTCCAGGGGTTCTGCTGAGTCTGTCTGAGGCTGGTTGTTGAGTACCTGGCTCTCTGGAGGGCTCTGGGACACCGAGAGGTCACTTAATTAGTTGTGAATTTAATTCACGGAGACCTGCTTGTCGCTGTCTCCTTGTATTCTTGCTAGTTACACATTATTAACTGTGGGGCCTTTCAGGGCCTCAATTACTTGGGCAAGTATGTGTCATGCAGGGACCCAGCTCAGGCTCGAATGCTGAGGGGGCTTATACAATTATGTTTCCCTCTCCAGATGGAACTCTGCCGTAATTAAACCTAATGCAATTTAAGTGTTGTAGTCAGTGTTGTGGTAGCTATCTCCAGGTCTAATTGGTAATATCACTTAAATCATAGCTCATATTGCCAGTTATTAGGAGTCCTGGTGGCACTGTTGGGTAGACATTGGGCTACTAACAGCAAGGTCAGTGGTTCAAACCCAGAAGCCACTCCTTCAGAGAATATTGGGGCTATCTCTGCTCCCCAAAAGATTCTATAGCCTCAGAAACTTACAGTGAGTCAAAATACACCTAGTGGCAATGAGGTTTTGGTACTGTTAACAACAATGTCAGAAAATGAGAAAAGGTCAGATATATTAACCCTTGAGTTTAATACATCAGGTAAAATGGATATAGCATGTCTCCTTATCAAAAGTCTATCATCAAAATGGTATCATCTGTGGCATTATGATACCCATTTTAGACAATTTTTTCCTAATTCTGATAATGGCTCTCTCTTGTTCTCGTTCTCTCTCTCTCTCTCTTTCTCCATTCCGTGTATTTCGGACCATTGATATCTTGCAAACTGCTATGAAGATGGGTGGTTATGCCACCATTATTCAAATACTAGCAGGGCTACCCAGTTTCAGAGGCATTTCCAGAGGAAGACAATAGGAAAAAAGGGCTGGAGATCTTAGCCCTTTGGAAAATTAGCCAATGAATACCTTACGAATCACAGCAGCGTACTGTGTATTGTTTCATATTGTGTTGGGCATCACCTAGATTGGAAGGTACTCAAAATGCAGTGGTTGAAACAACAGACTCTGGTTTGCCAATGATCAGAAGGGGGCGCGAGACCAGGCAAGCTTTCATTTTATTATACCTGGGATCTCCATCCACCCCTCCACCCCTCCACCCATCCTCCCATCCACTAATCCATCCATCCACCCATCCACCCGTCTAGCCATCCACCAACCCACCCACCCATCCATCCATCCACCCACCCACCCATCTGCAGTAGTTTTTCATAGTTTATTACTCTGCTTCCAGAGGCTTCATCCATCCCAGAGCTATCGTTTAGTGGGACGCTTGGTTTTCCTTTCCACGTAGGTGCATAAAATCCATGGTGAAAACTCACCATGAAATATGACTTAGCTGTAAGAGGGTTCAAACGGAAAGGAGGTCCTCAAGCTTATAAAAACATTTTTTGCATTTATAGATTGTCAAAGAAGATGGTAAAAACTGAACTCACTGCCACTGAGTCAATCCTGACTCTCAGCCGCCCTGTGAAGTGGCTTTCTGAGGCCAGGGTACAACTACTCTGATTGGTTTCCCAGACTACAACTCAGGATGGGAGTAGAAAACCGCATCTGTTTCTCAAAGAGCTGTTAGTGGTTACGAACTGCCGATTGTGTGGTTTGCACCCTGATTTGATGTGTCACCCACTAAGCTCCCGGGCTATGGATAAAGGACATGTCAGTCAGCTTAATTAAGCCAAACAACCAGAGTTCTGGAACTACTTGCCTTTGTCCTAGCTGAAGAGATAGTGTACTCAGAGAGGCAGTGATCATAGCAATGTATAGGGTTTTCTCAGTTGTGAAATGTTTGTGTTAAGGATGACTTTCTTGTTTTTGTTACAGTCTGACAGCTGAAGATGCTTTTAAAACCTTCTAGTCACTTAGAGCAGAGCTATACAACATGGGCTTGGGGGTTCTAAAAGGCAGGTCCTATCCATCACAGAAACAGCCAGGCCTCTGGGTTATGGGGAAAGATTGAAGGGTGGGGGAGTGAGGTAGGGAGATGGGGGAACTGCTCTGTCCAGTTTACATTTGTCACCAGTGACTAGCTTTTAAAAAATGTATTAGCTGTGCATGGTGGTAAGTAGAATCCAGCTGCAGGGGATTACTGCTCTGAGTGGGTCGGGAAACTTGGAATGCATACAGTTCCATCAGGGGATTTGTGTCCCTCGTCATCAGCCTTAACATGACTAAAGCAGTCAAGATTAAGAACAGACCAGTGTCACCTGCCCTGAACTTTGAAAACCCTGGAGTCATTGAACAGAGGAGGGGGTGGGGGGTGGTTGAAAAACTGCCCCTTCCCTCTGTCCCTAAGTGGTTTTCAAATGATACATTGGAAAAGTAAGAGAAAACACATACATTCAGGTGAAGAACTATCCGTGGTTGAATCATTCCTACAACATACTAAACATGCCACAGTCCTAAGTTTAAATGAAAAATACCTCCATGAGTACTTTTATGTTCACGAACTCCTCTCTGTATGGTTACTGTGTGTGTGTGTGTGTGTGTGTGTGTATGTGTGTGTGTGTGTGTGTGGCGGCACGGCTGGAAGGGAGTGTTTCTAAAGCAGTGTGATCAGTGCTTTGCAGGAATGTTTGTGAGAGACTTTTAGCTTCACTCCTTTAGAGAAGCTTTTACTTGGTTGGGTTTTGGTCACTCCCCTCCCTACCCCCACCATGGAAGAAAGTGAAGAGAATACCACAAAGGTTTACTTTTTCCAGGGATTTTGAAATTCAGCGTACATGCCAGCAAGCAGTTTAGAGGCAGGAAGTCTTTTCTAGTAGTGCAGTCATGAACTGGTAAACTAGAAGCATCTGTAAAAATTTAGAGGGAATATCAGCTTTCTCAAAGCCCCAGCCCAAGTGTAATGAGGTGCAAATGATAGCACTCTATAACCCTTCCCCACCCCAACTCTGGAATGAGATATTGAGGCAAAAATAAAGAGGGAGGCTAGGATGTCACAAACCTACTGCACTGACACAAACTTCACTTCTCAAGCAAGGGGACTTTGCACAACCCTGGAAGAGCCAGCCTTTGGGCGGGGTGAGTAGAACACATGCTTTTCTGCTCCCGCAGCCCCGGATATCACGATTGGAAAGCGGCTGCTTTTGAAGGGTTTGGGGTGCCTGAAATGCCCTACCTGCATATTTGACTGAGGTTAATTAACTGGAGTTCTCAAAGTTTAGAGTAAACCTCAGCTTGTGTCTTGGCAGACACCGCTCTTTGTAGAAAGGAGAGAGGAGTAAGTGGAAGCCTTGTGATTTGTTTGAAGGAACACATCTGGGGTGTGATCTGCTCTATCTTAACACCAGATGGCAGGTTTAGGCTGACAACTAAACCCACTTGCGCCTGGTCAAATGGCATCTCAGTATGGGGGTGATTTCCTTGGCCCAGGCATAGGAAATAGAACAATTTTTTTTGCAAATCTTTGGTTTGGGGTGCTCCCTTACCATCTCTTGGCTGTTTATACACAAGGCTGGCTCCCCTTGGCAACCCCCGAAACAAGTTCCATCTGTGGCTCATACCTTTTCAAAGGTGTGTTTTGTCAGGGCAGAGGTGTGGTGCCTGGAGGTGGCTGGTGCTTGTCTCGACAAGCCTGGCTTTCGCTGGGCCAAGCGGTGACTAGAAGTGACAGCGATGGTTTGAGGTGCCCCGGGGCCTTTCAGTCATCGCTCTTGCAGGAACACTGAGGATATATGAAAGCAGTTCTGAGCACCGCTGCTTATCGGGCAGAGATCCGTTAAAGGGCAGCCGAGTGCCTTTCCCCACTTGATCTTCTGGTGGAATAGATTTTACTTGTCACAGTGTCATCTCCGTGGCGTTTAAAAACCAAAGACCAGGAGCAAGCTATGCAGAGAGCCCTAGAGGGGCCTTATCTTTCTCGAAGGTTTGAGCCTGTTCTCCTGTCATTAGATCCGAGTTTCTTTGTGCATTGCCCTGTGCTACCAGGATCAAACAAGAAGAGAAAGAAAAAAAAAAAGAAAAAGAAAAAAGAAAAACCCAACGACACTTGGTTAGATCTTTGAGGGGAAAGAGGCAGCCACCTAGTCTTACTGGGTATTGTTTGATGCATTCCTTAGACTGTGACATCAGTCAGAGCCTGGATTTGTTACAGTGTGATTCTCAAAAAGGATCTTAGAAGACTCTGACCACTTCTTACCATTGGGTTTCTGGTAGATGGGCATGCATAATCTATGTACAGGCGCTACACAACCCAGGCATTTATTCATTCTGCAAACTAAGATTCATTAGAATTGTCCAGAGGCATTTTATCATAAGGTCACAATTCGTGTCATTCAATGAAAGTGGTTAGGTATTTGAATGGAATTTTGAGGATCACTTTGTAGAAGGAGAAAGAGGTTTTGGGGGTAAACAGTAAATAATCATCTGGGATAATGCCTTAAAATTACTTCCTGAGCTTCTCTTCCTTCAGAGTTCATCTTTCAGGTTAGTTGAAGATTGTTCAGATTATACTTCATCTGCTTAAAAAATGAGCAAATAATTTTTTGGGGGGCATCACTGCCCTCTGGTGGTGGGAGTAAGAGGCCCAGCCTTGTTGCTGGATTTGAACCTCCAACCCAGTGGGCCGCAGTCGCGTGCACAACCACTACGCCACTGGGACTAAGCCTGAGCAAATAATTTTGACGTGTGCTGTATGTAATGCAGTTACTGAAATCAAAGCAGTTTTCTCTTTGCATGGACTGCCTTTAATTTTTTTTTTCCTGAGGTAAAAAAATTTTTTTTTCCGCTTCATGAGCCACAGTCTTATTTTGTTAATGAAATACTTTTATTCAGGGTTCTTACATCTTTTATCACAATCCATATATTCGTCCACTGTGTGTAAGGGAAAATATTTGTGTGTAGTTCTTACTATCTTTTGTTTGTTGACACATACCCGAGGAATATCATAATAAAGCCTAAGTGTCTACAACTCTTTAGTATAGAATATTTGACACACAACTTTCTATTTGCCATTCTAAAAGAATTTATTGGTTAGGGATATCATTTAACAGAATTTAATATAAGTATTATGAATTTTCTTCTTAGTAAACTATTTTACATGATTCTATTGACAGATGCTACATATATACAAGCATATTTGATTTTCCTAGGAAAGAAACTCAGTTTTCTAATATGCAGAACTTGGATGAGTTTGATAACTTGGGCTAGAGTGCTAACCTGGTTTCATTGTGTGAAGGAGGACTTTAGATCAAAGAGAAAAAATATTTCTAAGTTCTTGGAACTACTTGAGACTGAGCCCTGGTGGCCTAGTGGTTGTGTGCAGTACTGCGGCCCACAGGGTTGACAGTTCAAATCCAGCAGCAGCTCTCCAGGAGCAAGGGTGGGCTTCCTACTCCCACCAGCGCAGTGATGCCACCAAAAAAAAAAAAAAAAAGAAACTACTTGAGCAGTTACATTAATTTGAAAAAGTATACCTTTTATATAATAATCCTAACTTAAATTCATGACACTTAGTTTTGGGCTTCTGAGATCTTTCTGGACTATGTTTATATTGTATATGCTAGAGGTGGGTATCTTCCAAACCAGAATTTTATTTTCAAAGCTATGTAATTAAAAAAATTTTTTAGAAACTTTTCAAAGTACTTTCCATTGCACTTAATACATTTGTCAAGTCTGCGATTCCATTCTTGAAAACATTTTTCAAACCCATCTATTTGAATGGCTATCAGCATCTATCTTCCTCATTTTTTCCCTCTTCTATGTCATGAAATGTCTGTCCTCTCATGTCCCTCTTAATTTGAGGAAACGGAAGGCACATAGAGCAAGGCTCAGTGAGTCAGGAGCGTGGAGCGAAAGAAGCATGCTGTATTTTTTTTTTTTTACCCAAACTGGCACACAGAGATGGCTGCATGAGTGGGTGTGTTGTCATAGTGGCAAAACCAGTCCCCCATCTGTCACAACTCAGGCCTTTTTTGTTAAGCACTGTTATGCAATCTTTTCAGAACCTGTAAATAGAAAGTTTAATTAACAATCTGACCTGGTGAAAGATACTCAAAAATGCACTAAGAGTTGACATTTTCATCTGTTTGGGAAGTTGACAGACATTCAGAACCAGGTTTCTTTTTTCTTTTTTGGTGACATCACTGCCCTGGTGGGAGTAGGAAGTCCAGCCTTATTCCTGGAGAGCTGCTGCTGGATTTGAACTGTTAATCCTGTGGGTCGCAGTCCCGCACACAACCACTGTGCCACCAGGACTCAGCCAACAAGATTTCTTATTAATCAACATTTCACCTTTTTTGAAATGAGAAAGTCACTCATACACTGAGTTTTTGTCATAGTGCCGTCCTTGTAAGCTGTGTTCAACCTCACAAAAGTTTCTGCAGCACTTGTCCCAAGCAGAAACAGTTTCACAGCTACACCTTGTCTCTCAAATCAGCCACGGCAAAAATCTGGGTCAGAAAAAACTGCTTTTATGAAAAAATTCACTGTGACCAGATAGAACCTGCCCACTGGGTGCACTAACTCAGAGCGAGTTACTGAATGTTTGCCTAGTGGGCAAAATGTGTATGACGAACGTTCCGCCCAGTAGAGATTTTTTCAGTTTGGGGGGGGGGGGAGGAAGGGGAGGGACCCTCTCACATACGTGTGTGTGCACACACATACACATACATTTAAAATTCACTGACTAGTAATGATTTTAGGGTGTAGCTTTTTATTTATTTATTTCAGTATGTAGCTTTTTAAGACACTATCCAATTGAATACATTCATTTTGAGACTACCTTGGACTGTATTAGCTATACCATTTCCAGCCAGCCAGCACTATCTTAAAATCCTTTTTTACTTAATGTAGTTTAGTTTTAATTATTTCTAAAATTTATTTTATGTTGCACATATGCACAGCAAGACACACCCATTCAGCCATTTTGACAAAGTTTAGTGATGTTGATTTTACACACATATATGCATATATATGTATGTTACTTTGTAAGTTCTTTTTTTAGTTGGGATTTAATATCATTCTGTATTTCTTTTTGTACTTTTTTTTCATTCTGTATGTCACTCACATCAAGTAGAATCGTACAATTGCTACCACAATCCTTTTCCAACCATTCTTCTTCTACACGAATGGTGTGCAATCATTCTTTTCCTCTTCTTCTAAATTGTAAGGGAAACTCTTATACCCTGAAGGAATCTTCTTTTTTAATCTTTGGAACTGGTTGTTGCTAGTTTGACTCATCATAGATAGTCTTAAGAGCTCAATGCTCATGGTGGACTTCGTTACTCATTATGCTACAATACAGCACAGTTTTTAGAGGCTATTTTTAGTTTAACATCTAAAGGTCATCCCGGGGCAGCAATCTGGGAGGTTCATCCACTAGCCATGGCTCCAGAAATGTCAGAGCCTATGAAAATTTGAAATTATGCTTTATGTTTTCCTCCTTTTGATCAAGATATTGTTTTACAGAATATTTGATGAAGTGTGTTGAGTAATAATAGATAGTCACCATCCATTTCTGGACTCGGGGCAAAGGAGGCAATTGTTCATAGAAACAAGTAGACACACAGTCCTTCTTCTCTTGATCCTGATGCTCCTCCTTTTGCTGTTTTTTTTTTTTGGTGGGGGTGACCTTTTTTTCTGCCAAGCGCCAGTGAAGGATGTTCACTGGCCACACTGGTCAGCCATATAATTAACTCAGAACCAAGTGATGGCTGGACCTTAGGAGCCACTTCTCCTTGGTGAGGCAGGTGATGCTGGCTGGTATTGATGAGTTGACAGGACTTCTTTGGTCTCAGGAGGAAACCTGGTGGGTGACTTAAGTGTTTATGCCCGGGGGTGTTCTCCGCAAGGACAGCGCTTGAAACCACCTGTCACACTGAGGGAGAAAGACAGGCCTTTCTACTCCAGGAAAGGGTTGCGGTCTCAGAAACTCATGGGAGCACTGCTACCTAGCCCTATATGGTCTCTTTGAGGGGGCCTTGCCTTGATGGCAGCTGGGTTTTGTTTGGTATATGCCCTTAGGGCACCTGCCCCCTGCCCCTGCTTTAGGTGAATTGAGACCAACTATTAAGCTTTGGTAGGCTTCTTGCAAGTTTTAAGATCTATAGACACTAAACTAAATGAGCTCAAGTTCATTAGATCCGTTATGTGGAATGTCCTATATAACCAGGACCTTAACCCTTCAAACCCAGGGACCAAATCCCACGAGGTGTTTAGTGTTTAACTCTAGGACAGTAGTTCAGTTCAGTTTTTGCCAGTGGACCCTTTTACAGGTGCACAGTTTACCATAATTACTTTAATCAGCTGTGCAGCCCTACCCTTACCCCAGACAATTTTTCAAACACTCTTAGCCCCCTCTCTTACCTCACTTATAATCTTGCCTCTCTGTGTCTACATGTCTCTTCTTCCTTTTCATGTAAGTGAGGTCATACATTTGTCCTTTCGTGACTGGCTTCTTTCACACAGCGTAATGTCTTCTTGCTCCATCCACTGTGTTACATAGGCCAGGGCCATTTCTCTTGCCAGCTTGAGCAAGGATGTATGAACTACAGTTTTTGTCTGCCCATCCATTTGTTGATGGGCATTCGGAGCGTTTCTCTCTGTGGACCATTGTGAATAGTGCTACAGTGAACACTGGTATATTGGCTCATTTTCCATCTTTGGAGTCTCTTGGACATAGTCTTTGGAATAGATTTGCTGGGTCCTTCCGTCTGATACTCCAGTGTCTAGTCTTTGAGGAATTGTCACATGTTTTCTGGAGCAGCAGCACTGTTTTACATCCCCATCAGAAGTGGCTAAGGTCCCAAGTTCCCCACACCCTTGTCAACATTGGTTATTTTTGTTTGTGTTTTCCATCTTGGTAATCCTGGTGGTATATACCTCATTGTAGTTTTAATTTGCATTCTCTGGTGGTGAGTGGTGCTGGACCTCCTCATCCATTTGGTGGCCTTTTTTCTATTTTAGGTGAATTTTCCTGATCACATCTTGCATGGTTAGGTAAAATGACAACAACTTTGATAGATATTTTTAAAATGTGCCATGATTCTAGAACTTAAGCCTTCAGATGAGTTTCAGCCCTTTCTTCTAGGTTCTTTTGTTTTTGTTTTTTGTTTTTTGGAGATCACTGCCCTCTGGTGGTGGGAGTAGGAGACCTAGCCCTTGCTCCTTTGGAGCCGCTGCTGGAATTGAATCTACTAGGTTCTTAATGGGACTCTCTCCCGTTCTCTCTGTTTTGAATCCCAGATGTTTGAATTCCAGCTGATTTATACCTCTTTCCAACCTTTTTATCTATTTTCACAATTTCCATGGGATGTGATTCCTCTATTGGATTCAGTAATGAATCCCAAGCACCACATGCAACTCATAGACAATAATGGAGTTTATTAGGGAAATAATAGGTTATCATTTGGGGTCAAAAATGACTCAGGATACAGTTCTACAGTCAGGATAGCTCCTTGGCTATGCTTTCAGACAGGTGTCTGACTCCAGGCTGACCTCTGTTCTGCCCAGAAGAAGTTTACAAAACTACCTAGCTTCCTGGGGAGTGTCCAGAGGCACGGCACTTGACCACTAAGCATCATGCCTATAGGTCTTCAGCTCTTTGGCTCTCCTGGTCGGGGAGCCTACTATGCTTGTCTGGTATTGCGCTCCTGGAGTTCCCACCATAATTTCTATGTCTTTTTCTCACCTTTTCACAAAGCTTCAGTGTTTTGGCTCTGTCTCCTGGATCTAGGAGGTTCTGAGCACAAGGATTCTAGGTTCTTTGAGCATGTTCTATTCTGGACTCCTTCATAGTAGTAAGGCTCCCCTTATTTTAAGCCTAAGTGGGATGGCACAACTGGCCAATTTGCTCAGTAGGGTTTCATATATCTTATTTGCATGGTTCCGCCCCATGGAAGCCATATACTCTATCCCTGCTATTAGTAAGTTAATAATTCCTATCCAGTCCCCTGGGTTTTCTGTAACAACTTACTGTCATAGTTCTACCCAGTCACTTGGTGGGAGATTTAAGACCGTGCTGAGAAAGCACAAAAGCAGTGCTTCACATTGCAATTATAAATACATTTGAAAGCTTAAAAGAACGATCTCTTGCATCAAGGTTCATTTGGGTGTCATTAACTGCCCTAGGACCATGAGCGAGTTTCTAACATATACCATGTGCTCCTTTTTTAATGAATGGGGTTGGACCTATTTGATGGGGTTTCTGGGGATCATGTGAGAGCTAACACTGAAATACGGGTCCTCATAGGACTAGAAAACACAGTAAAGGAGATGTCATTCTTGATAGTACCATTAATGTCCTTTAGATCCTGTTGGCATACAATGTAAATGGACCATGAATACTTAAGGAGTGGTCAGATTCTGAGCACAGGGCTTTGTGGAGTTTGCCCTTTGCAGGATGCTTTTCTAGTGCCTCACTCCTTTGTATCTCCTACGTGTTACTTACTGCCCTGCATATTTTTCTTAAGTTGATTTTGGCCACCAATATTCTCTCAGAATTGGAAAACAGAAAGTAGTTGGAAATCGTAATGATTTAAGTGTGTTACTTTATTTTTTACCTTTTTGAGTTTATGCAGGGCAAAAAGGCACCACTCTGACCACCTCAGCCCGTTACTATTACGTTTGTCTGTTGACATATGCCTGGGAGATGAGGTGGTGTTATCACATTGGTCAGCAGTTTGACCTCCCCAGTGCTCCTCGGGAGAAAGATCAGGCTTTCTGGGCCCACAGGTGTCCAGCCTCAGACACCGGACAGGTGGCACTTCTACTCTGTCCCGAAAGGTAGTGGCGAGTCAGGTCAGAAGTGACCTGCCAGCAGAGGCCTCGGAGTTTGGAGGTGTGGTGGAGTGAAGCTTCTGGGCTCTTCCACTCGAGTCTGTAAAAACCAAAAGGAAACAACTCTAAACTCACTGCAGCGCGTCAGTGCTGATACAGAGTGACCCCCCCCCCCCCCCGCCGATTTGTAGGACTGGGACTGTTTACTGGGAGTAGAAAACTCAACTTCTAGGGAGTTGTCCCTGGTGTTTGTCAAACCATTGACCACATGAATTGAAGCCCCATGAGTACCCAGGCCATCACCGGGGCTCTGAAGACTCTAACTGCCTCCAAAGGATTGAACATCTGTAACAGAAATCGAGGGAACTAGCCCATTTTCGTGCCCACATCTTGGGCTGCTCTATGGACGAGCCATCTTTGAAACAGCAGTAAGAGGAGAGACACCCCAACAACCCTGGGGGAGAGAGTTCAAGATCTCTGTCCAGAGTGGTAGCGGCTGCCAGGACCAGATGCATTACATACTGGCATGGAGACGCAGACTGAGAAGAAGTGGTGCATGCGTCTTGTCTGGAGAGAGACTGTGAACCTGTGGGTAAAAGCCAAGGGACCACGTGCAGGGAGACTGAGAACGGGAGAGAGATTTGGTTGCTGGAGGAGGAGAACAATGACTGTATTCTTTTTTTTTGAGGGGGGGTGCATCACTGTTCCTTGGTGGTGGGAGTAGGAGGCCCAGCCCCACTGCTGGAGTTGAACCTCCGTCCCAGTGGGCCGCAGTCCCGCGCCCAACCACTGTGCCACCGGGGCTCAGCCCTCAATGACTGTATTCTTATTGACTGATACTGACTTACAATAACCTATCAACTTCCTTAAAAAACTCCTTAATTGTGAACATTGGCCTGATTTCCATGTGGCCATTGCATTGAGTTGCCGAACCCAGTATCTATCTAGAAGTGACATTGGAGGGACTGGTGGGGGTCAGAATGGGTGAAGTAGGATGGATATGGATCACGGAGGCTTGTCTGACCCCTGCCTCATGGCAATACGGAAGCCAGAAGAGGTCAGATACGGCCCTTGATTGCTATTATTGTAGGAAGAACCTCCCAAAACAGTCTATTAGGATTTCACTGTTTGAAGTAAAAGATCTGTAAATAAAGTTTGACACATCCTACCACTTTAAGTGGATTCTTTCTTAACATTTATTTTCATAATTAGAAGAGTTGTACCTGTAACCCAAGTTTATTGGATTAAACACCCACTTTATTAATCATTATGCAGTTGTTAAGCTTTAAAAGTTTTCAGATTTTTCTCTTTACTGTAGGACATGTACAGATGCATTCTATTTCATTTATTCCGAGGAGCTGACTCTTCTATAAGTTACTCTATATATTCAAAATTACTTATGTGAGTCAGTGAAAGATTAATGGTGCTCATAGCTTAAGTGGTATGTAAATTACTAGCTTTCTATTGTGGACCTGTGTATCTACATATCAACATGAAAGTACTTCAGTTGATTTTCACCACTGGTTTTCTTTTTGCATCTCAAGAATTCAGAGCAACCATCTCATGGAATGGTGGTGGTTTTATTGTGGTCCAGTAGGTTTTGTGCCAATGTAACCCCATGAGTTCCACAGCAGGACTGCCCTGGCTTGAGGATATATGTATAATGATATATATATATATATATATATATATATATATATATATATATATATCACAGCTGCTAACTGGAAGGTTGGCAGTTTGAACTCTTCAGTCACTGCTCAGAAGTAGAAGTTTGGAGTGATATGCTTCTATAAAGATTAGTCTTGGGCACCCTTTGTGGGCAATTCTACTTTGGCTTGTTGACTCATTATCAACCAGACTCCATGGCAGTGGGTTTTGGGCTTATCAGGTTATGAAGCACTTCACTTTAAATTTTGTTGTGTGCTTTATATATAAACTAAAATTACAACTTCTGTTTTATTGTTGAGGAAATAATGGTAGTTTAAAAGACCAGCCTCAGGTTATTTATCCAGTCTATAAGTAGAAAAGGAGCGCTGGTGGCATAGTGGGTTACAAGTTGGGCAGCTAAACAGGAGGTAAGCAGTTCAAAACCAGCGCCCACTCTTGCAGAGAAAGATGAGGCTGTGCACTTCTGTAAAGAGTTACAACCTCAAGGTTGCTATGCATCAGAATTGACTTGAAGGGGGGCAATTGAGTTTGAGTTTCCTAGATTCTTTTTCCTTATCAAACTTTCTGCAAATATTCCTTCTTAGCCTGGTTCCTACCCTCCACTCTTGTGAAAGTGGATAGAAGATGCCATCAGGGCCAGCATTATATGGTACAACATCACCTCAGGAGAGGTCTTTTTTATTGAAGCAAACAGTTTCTGTTAAATCATTGCCTAACATCAGAAGTCATCCTCCCTCCCTCCCTCCCTCCTTCCCGTCCTTCCTCCCTCCCTCCTCCCGACTCTCCCTTCCTGTCTTTATCTCTATCTTTCTTCCTTCCTCCCTACTTTCCCTCTGCTGGGTAAAATGTAAGCATTACTAAGATGAACATATATCTGTAGTCACTGCTTTCTTTTTCCAGCCTCCCTCCAAGAACTAGAATCTAGAGTGTTGAAAGTAAACTTGGTGTTTTTCAGGCTTGAAGGGAAAGTCAGAAAGTGTTATTACTGGGATTACAGTTTATGGGAGCAGAGGTTTATTCCAAACTAAACATGTTTAAACATGTCCCTGAAATCAGTGGCTGGTTCAAGACAAGTTCTCTCAGTATTTTACTTCTCATGGGTTTCACTAAGGTGCCTTCCCCCCACCCCCAACAGTAAAGGTGTATTGAAAACAGTGACATACCTCTTGGGGGATCTGCTGGGCCAGCTTGAGGTCAACTCAGAAGATCATTGTCACTTTTTTTTTTTTCCAAGGAGTAGTCCTGTTAGATTTTATCCAATGGCATATAGGACTATTGTAGGCAGTTAATAGGAAGAAATTTAGAGAATGGTAAAATCTCTTTATTGTGTAAACACACTCAGAAAGTTACTCCCTGGAACTTGTTTTCCATCTTGGCCATGCATCTATCAGCTTGTTCTTCAAGGGTAGCAAGGACTGTCCTAGGAGAAGTTCTTTGGGAATTCTTAGTCCTACTCCTGACCTTGCTCTTTCAGACTCAAAGAAGTCGGGCTGAGTCCCTCAAGGGTGCCAGAACCCTAATTTTGAAATGGTGTAAATTGAAGAACACAGAAATCTTCCAGGAAGGGTGAGAGCTTGGATTACTGTCTTCAAATGTATAGACCTTAATGAAAGCTATGTCAAGAAAGTATCTTCACATTTTGATATTGCTATTTAATAAATGTTTCCATGGTTTTGCAGCAGTACTTTTTAACGTAGTCTCAGATCATGGCAGCTTGTACTGGCATCATTTTTAGTTCTTACTCCCCAAGCCTGGGATTTGACCATTGCTGTCGGCATTTGGGGTTCATCACTTGAGTATCATTCTGTTGCAGGCTTTCAGCATTTTTAGTATATATCCTTTTATATATTTGACCCACTTTAGTTTAAGGTTGGCTCATTGCTCTATCACCTTCAAAACTGATCACATGTCGTATATTGGGGTCTAATCAGTTTGTGAAAAATGTTTCTCCTCGCCTTAGGGTTCATGCTTTGGAACCCCATGGAAGAGCTGGCTCGCTTCCAACCTGGGAAATACAGCTTCAGGAGACTTTTGATGAATAGAAGCCAGGGTGTGCCCTGGATTTGGGCCTGGCTGCCAATGGGAGAACTGGCCATTCAAATTCACAAGCTACTCTGCAGGAGAAAGATAGGGTTTTCTGCTTCAATAGAGATCGACAGTCTTGGGAACCCTATGTGATAACCCTACTCTGCCCCTTCAAGGGTACTGTGAGGCAGAATCAACTTGGTGGCAATGGGTATTTTGTTTTTAGACCCACTGCCATTGAGCTCAGTACCCCTTTAGGATGAGTGTTCTATTCCTTGTGAAAACTAAATGTGATTTGAATACTGGTTCTTCCATTCTTAGCAGCATCACTTAGTGCAAAGCCTTTACCATCCCTGGTCCTTGATAGTTTCCATTTGGGGGATATTTAAGTAGATTCTGGATCTATGCTTTACTCTTCTTTTCAGCTGAGAACATTGAGGCTCAGAAAGTTTAGATACTTTTTCCACAATATTTGAATTGGAATGTGTTCTGACTTCAGAACCTGGTATTTCTCTGGCATCTGTCGCACCATGAGAAATGAGTGCTGTTATAATTGGGAATCCTCATCATTGTGGCTTCTGGGCATCTGCTAAGATGTCCTTAACTGGCAGCCTGTTGTCTCCATAGAGGGTTGGACATTATTTTGCTAAGTGGAAAGGACATGAATGGTTCTGATAACCAGATCCACGAGGACCTCTTGTCATTGTAGCACAAGTCAACATTACTCCAGTAGGTGAATGGTGGTTACCTAAGATCAACTGTTAAGAGTCGGATTTTCACATGGGGAAGAGAGTGTTCCACCTTTGTAGTTTTGAGTTTTTAGATGGGAAAAGTCTACTATATATGCAGGAAGGTTTCCCTAAATTGGAAGGTGGCTCTCCCACTCCCATTATTTTCCTATTCCCTTAGCAGTTGTTGGGAAGGCTAACTGTGAAACAAAGAGTACTTCCAGAGGTGGGGAGCCCTGGATGGTTGGCAGATGATGTCATTTGATTCCAGAGATGCTTCCCAGGTGCCCTGAATTCAACAGCCTTCCTTTATTACTAGATTGAACCGTAGGATAAGGAAAATGCTGGGGGCCTCTGTGGACCACACATGCTTGTCTGCATACTGGAGCCTGAGATTCTGGAGTGGGGCAGCTGAAGGGGGAAAAAAAACCTACCTACACACACATGCCTGGTTTGTCTGTGCTGTGTTACTGGCCATTTGTTTCAGATAAGCACCATTTATTTCCGTTTTCCTTGCCTTGTGCTTGCAATAATCATTCTTAAGTTCCTTTTGACTTTTGGCACTTATTTTACCTGTGTTTTTGTTGTTGCTTCCCCAAGGTAGTGGGGGGCTGGGAGGGAGGGTGCGCGCAGCGGCATGCAGTGTTGTCCTTTGTGTTTCCTGACTGCTCTCCTGACTGTAGTTGTAGCCTTGGGTCTAGTAGTGAGTTGTCTACCATGAGGTGTGCCGAGTCTGGAGCAGGTGGCCCACACCAGTGAGTGGGTCATAGAGACGCGGGGATTCGTCTTTGTGTTCATGTTCTCTACCAGGCCCTGTCTGTGTCTTCACCGGCACCCCTGTTGTACTGAGGTTCAGCCAGCAAAGAACACCCGGATTTCTCGCATCAACCAGATGGGGGCTTTCATCAGGTTCAGCACTGGGTGAAAAGAGGTCTTCGAGGAAGTGCCCAAGTATTGTTCAAACACCCGGAATGAATGTGTTCTGCTTTTACTTGGCTAGAACAGTGTCTCAAGCTAGTGATTAGGCGCTACTCCAGCCTTAACCACAGGCAAAATTTATGCAGTTCCTCCTCCCCCCCCCCCCCCCCCCCCCGCCGTACTTGTCAGGTAATTAAATGAAGAGAAGAAAAAAGGAAATATTTGCTTAGAATAGAAGGGTATTTTAATTAGACATGAAAAATAATAAATAAATGCAAGCAGAGAGTAGACTGTAGGGAAATTGTTTTCAATTTCTCTTTTAAAGCATTACGAGTACTTGAGGCTTGTGTGCTGGTGAAGCTCATACACAGCATTATTCTACTGTGTTGGGAATCTGAATCTAAGATGCTGCGTCTGGCTTTGGGTTCAGGAACTTAGGGTGTAGAGTTAGAGTCTTCCTTCCCTAGAAGATAATAACCCTGATTGGTTTCTGCTAAGCACCATCTACATAGGAAAGGAGTGCTTTATTTTAAAGCAGGAGCCAGATGTAATGCCATCAGGTAGCAGTGTGGGTTGTGAGGTGGGAAGCAGAAAGTTAGCAGCAGGTTTAGCTAACTAGGGTACCGGAAAAGTGACTCACAGCCAGAGTTTTTTCTCATCACCAGAAATTTCAACCCTGTTGTCTTTGTCTGAACTTTAGACTCTAGGTTTCAAGTTCTGTGTCCACACGGTCTCATCCATACATCCTGTCTGAAAGTCAGCTGCTTCCATTGCCTACCTAGACTGTTTCAGTAACGTCATCTTCAGCATCTATTTCTTGTCCAGGTGTCCAAACTGACCGCTGCTTAGCTACTCAGTTTTGCTCGTGTTCAACATTCGAATTTCTCATCCTCCATGCTCCACCTGTTTCTAGACCACCTATTCTTTGGACACAATGTCAAGGCTGCATTCTTCATGTTTAGACCTTTTCTCTGGAAGTGTTTTATCTTAGGCTTATTTTGGTCCTTTTAAAATGTCACCTCTTTTTCTTGTTCCAGAACAACAAAAAAAAAAACTCCTATCAATCCTTTAGGATAGCATAGACCTGCCCCTGTGGGTTTTCTAGACTGTAACTCTTCACAGGAGTGAAGAGTCATCTTTCCCCTTTGGGGCAGCCAGTGGTTTTGAGCTGTTGAACTGGTGCTTGACAGCCCAGTGCATGACGGACTGTGTCTCCAACACGTCTCCTCGGTTGAGAAGCATTCACAATACTTGGTTGAGGAGAGACTTTACGTAAGCATGCAACCCTACCTGTCACACATGGGAGGATTTCCTCCGACGCCCATGCTTTGGATTTTCTGCGCAGGCTCTCCGCCCTGGCCCATGTCTTCTCTGTCAGATGGGAAGGGTGGTGGTATGGCCCTCCTCAGCTTGTTGCAGAATCTTATTTTCATGCCGCTGCAGTAGCACCATTTTAACACCTTGTCACTCCTTTCCTGAGTGACATATGGCCCCTGAGCACTTGATAGGGGGTTGGTCCAAGGAGAGAGGTGCTGTCAGTGGAAAATACCACCAGATAATCAGACTCTTCATATGAAAAATACAGGGTTGGATAGTCAATTGATTGCATGTTAAAATGATAATATTTTGAACATATTGGTTAGACCAAATATCAAATTAATCTCAAGCTCACTCATTACCCTCCTTGCCATGGGGTTGGGGGTGGGGGAGGGAAGCCCTTTCACTATGGCTACTAATATTTTAGAAATTGCATATGCAGTTCACATTATATGTCTCTTGTTTTCTTTATCATGATGTTATATGTACCAATAGTGGCAGGAATGGTTCTTCTCTTTTATTTCCCTTTCCCCCCATCAGCTACTAGATTTCAGTGATTCTGGGTGAGGAGAATGAAGATAAAGCTTAGATGGAGTAAGGGAATGGTGAGGTAAGTAACTTCTGATCTCAAGGGAGGGCATACTGGACTAGTTACTATAGAACTGTGCATATTCAGTGGCTCACTTTATTCCTGCTTTCTTGCAGGTTCGAAATTTTTTTCCTTCCCATTGTGACCTTTCGCGTTACCATTATTATACAGAGGCTGCATAGGTTATCAGAGTTGAATCTTCATATATAAGGATCATGGAAACTTGTTGAAATTGCAGGACTTTTAGGAATATAAAGATGTCTATCTTCGGTTATCATTATTCAAAGTAGCTCTCAGTTCTGCTGCATTCTGCTGCACCCGTTCCTTGAAATGCTTATGTTAAAATGCACATTACACAAGATGGTCTGCTCATATAGCTTGCTTCAGCGCCATGCTGTCTGCTGACTTGAGCAGTGGCTGGCTCATCACTGGACTACCATTTCAGAGTTTGGTTCAGGCAGCCTCTTTTAGGAAGTGCTGCCCTGGTGGCACAGTGGTTCAGCACAGGGCTACTTAGTGACAAATAGTAGTTCAGACCCACCGGCCACTCTGCTCTGTGTAAAGCAGGTGCAATGGTCTGGAAACTGAATGAGGCCCCTGGACTCTGTCCTAAGGGGCTGCTGTGAGTTGGAATTGTCTGGATGGCAGTGAGACCTGGCTGCTTTTATGGGGAGACCTGGCGGCGTGGCCGGCTATGCCTGGGGCCGCTAAGTGCAGGGTCAGTGTTTTGAAACCACCAGCCCCTCGCTCAGAGGGAGAAACAGGAGGCTTTCTGTTCTCTTAAAAGAGTTAGACTTGAAAATCCACAGGAGCAGCTCTGTCCTGTCCTAGGAGGTCACAGATGACTGGATGGTAGTGAGTTTGGTTTATTTTGCTTCTCATAACCTCCTTGTCAGTAGGCTTACTGCTTACACTCAGTAGCTGCATACATTGGGGGATGGGGCGTGCCAATGTAGATAGAGCGCATCATCTGCAGGGTTGGTTTCCTTTGAGATCCTGAGGTACAGGAATACCATTATCTTGCTAAGTGGTCGAACTAATAGGGAATGAAAAGGCACTTGCCAATCCCAGTGGGCAGCTGTGGTTGATGTAACTTGGTATCAGTCACTGAAAGGGTAGATTCGTGTAATGAGGAGGAGCCCCCCCAGATGTGTTGTGGGTGTGGCACATTAGACTTAGCTTCCCCACCCGATGCTCTTCCAAAGGAGACGCTCTGAAGGTCATCTAACGGACATCTGTGACCTCAGAGAGTACCTTTATGTGGTGGCCACCTGCATCCCCTCCACATGTGACTCCTTACAAGCAAAGGATGCATCCCAAGGCAATTAAAATGGCGGTCCCTGGGTGATGTGTATGTTGCTTTAGGTTACATAGATTCAAAAGTCAGTGAATTCCAATCCAGAAACAATAAACTCAATTCCATCCAGTCGATAGCAACCGTTTAGGACAGGGCAGAACTGCCCTTGTGGGTTTTAGAGACTGTAAATTTCTGTAGGATTAGAAGGTCTGGGTTTTTTTCCCTGAGGAGTGGCTAGGGGTTTTGAACTGCTGACCTTGCAGTGAGCAGCTCTGTATTACCAAATACTGGCATATGAATGGAATTGTTAATAAATTTCTGTATGATAATAAGTAAGCTTCTCTAGGACTTTTGTATATTTGGCTTGCAAAATACCATGTTTACAACTTCAACAAAGAAAGCATCTGTTGCTTAAAACCAGACACATGTATGTCTCTACATCAGTAAAAGATACACAGCATGTCTAGGAGTGTGTGTACACCAGGTTCTTAAATATGGACCTCCCTGCCTTCTTTACCCTAAAGGTAAAGTCACACCATTTCTCATTGCTCTCACTGCAGACACGTCCACTCTCGCCCAATGTCAGAGCAGCACACAACATAGTAAATGAGGAGCTGAAACAAGTGAGACCAGAAAACATTGTCCACAGTCCAGTGGTCCGTGTCACCCTTCTTCTGCTTCTAGCGTAGATTGCATAATCACGAGGGCTGAGACAAGGCAAATCCTTTTAGTACATTGTGTCTGGGGAGCCTGCGGTCCCAGAGGTTTGTTTCCTGTTGTCATTGTAGCAGTCTCCATTGTGACAAGGAGATCTTGGAAATCACCTGACAATGTCATGAAACCACATTCCCATTACCGGAGTCTGCTGGGTACTTGCCTGGTAGGGAATACATTTGATTTCTATAAAAAACACAGCCCTCCCAAACACACACACACACACACACACTTAAGCTTTTGCAAGGAAACTGGTTTTGTTTATGTGTGTTTATAGAGTCTTTGTAATGATAGCTGAAGACCCCTTTTTATTCTTGTACTAATCTCTCACCCAGAAGAGTGTTTTAAGAATCTTTTATTGTTTCATTTCTAACATAATGGTATGGGGAAAAGTCTTAAGCATTCTTTCTGTTTGAAAATTCCATTGTTTTTCCCTTTTAGATAAAAAGGGCGTATCTATCAGTGGTAAATGGAGATTTTGTTAGTGCTGTCTTTTCTTCCTATTAATTAACATATAAAAAATAAAGCCACTGGGTTGAGTTGATGTAACTACATCCCTATAGGACAGAAAAGTGCTCTTGGCTCTATAAAGTTCTCACGTCCTTTTCCTGAATGAGGCTGGCACAGCTTTCTCCCTTGGAATAACTGGTGAGTGCTTTAGACACTGCACCACAAGCACTCTTTCTAATAAAAAGTACTTGCTGAAAAGTTCGCTTGTGTTGGTTGTGATCCCCCACTTTCCCCACCAGAAATTACAGCTAAATAGTTATTTTGAATGATTTCACTAGAATGTAGCAGTGGTAAAACATAAATTCTGTTTCAGTCTGTGCAGCTGTAGTTTACTTTCCAGGCAGGGGAGAGAGCTATTTTATTAAGTCCTGGGAGGAATATGTGTCACATACATTTAAGAAAAAACTACTTAGGATGAAAAATTCCAAAAAATGCCTTCCCCCTGGTGTGAAGTAAAACACAAAGTCCCGCCACATCGTGGCCTGTGGTAATGACATGGAGGTGACAAACTGCAGGCAGGTGAGGTTCCTGGGCTGATCTCACACCTGCACCTTGAGTTGGGGGGCAGCTGGATCGGTAGCTGGCGGCAGGCCTTGTTCTCTCTTTGATGCAGACCCAGCTCGTTGGCCAGGGCCCCTCAGGTTTGCACAGCGGGGAACCCTCCAGGTGTTTGATAATGGGGAAGTAGGGAGCCTTGCCTGGTTTTTTGACTCTTCCCTGGGAGGCAGAAAAGAAGCCTCTGCTCAGTCCCACCAAGCTGCAAGCGGGTTTTCTGATAGCAGTGCAGAGGTGTGATGGGTGGCCAGTGAAGTCGTCTAGAGGGGTGACCCTTTTCAGGGGCTCCACCCACCACCGTCATTGTCCTGCAGCGGTTCAGGAGAGCTCTGGGTCAGTTGAACGTGGTCAGCCTGATGGGCAGGTAGAGCCTTCCTGCTGTCTGTCGCTTCTGACGGCCTCCTTCAGCTTCTTGGCCACAGTGCTCAGAGCAAACAGCCAAGTGGGCCTGGGATGGAAGCATCCCGGATTGTTTATGATGGAGGTGCTTTCTGGGTTAGATTCCTGCGATGGTTTACCCGGGCGCTTGCTTCTCCATGCTGAAAGGATTCACGTGACAGAAGTACCTCTGGAAACCCAAGTCCCTTTGATGAGGGAGAGAGGCTTTGGGGTAACACGGTTTCTCAGATCCCACGGGCTATCTCTGGACATGGCAGGGGCCCTCGGAAAGGTCTCCAGGGACTGTGACCACTTCAGGGGAGACAATGGGGGGGAAATGGCCGGAAAGTGGAGTCCACAAATTCAAAAGAGGAGTCCTGGTCGACAAAAGAAGAGTGTGAGCCTTGAGAAGGTGCCTGTGTGGGAGAGCTCCCGCCCTCCCACCTGAGAGCGTCCAGCTCTCAGTCTGTGCCATTTGTCACCTCCTATCCCCATGCAGTTGGGTGGTGTGTGGGGAGGATCTGGTTGTGGGTCTTGACCCCATCTTAGTGACTGACTTCAGGCACCCTGCGACATGATGTAGCTGATGCCTTATTGTGTCCAGGCTGACCTCCACCTGTCTCTAGGTGATCTTGGCCTACAAATGCCCAGATTTGGATTATCCTCATAGGTGTGTATTGCGTGTCTGATTTCTTTCCAATCCCTTTGCTGTGGCATGGCCAGCTGGTATTTGTTGAATGTAGGCATTGGGTCGATGGAGACAAGCCCCTCTATCCCTCATCTTCCTATCACCGGCATCTCACCGAACTCAAGGAAGGTCCACAGTTGACTGGTTTCATCCCCTCCCAGGGCCCCAGGCTGCTCTGCCACCAGTGTGACCCAGCCACTGCTTTGGGTGCACCTTCACACATGGGGTTTGCTCCCCATGGACGTGGAGCCTGAGTGTTTGACAGTCAGACGTTCTTGCGGTCAGCTCTGCAAGCTCATTTCTGTTACATGGTACTGATTCCTTGACCGCCAGAGATCTGGAACAGTCAGTTCAGGTCTAGCCTGCAGAAAGGTTTGCCTTGGCAAGTGCACTGTTTTAAAAAACAGTTTGAGCCTTCTTGTAAAATTGAGGTGGAAGGAGGGGAGGGAGGAAGGAGAAGGAAGGTTCCACACAACAGTTCTGGTTTCTTTTGGAGAAAGAGGAGGCTCCGATAGTCAGGCACCAGAATCTGAGCAGTGCTTTTCCTCCTGCATTACTGCCTGTAAGTTTTTCTATTTTGCCCAGTTGAACACACACCCAAAGCTGTCTTTACCCTTTGTCTGCATGTGGAATTTTGGACTACTTCATTGAAACCCAACTAGTTTTGAAAGCCACTAAAGCTACCTCCAATCCAGTGATGTCTGGGACCTGGGGTTGAGAAGCAATACTTGGGATTTGGCTGCATTTGGCCAGGGGCCTTCTTCTCAGACATTGTCATCCATCAGACCTGACTGCCCTGTGCGACATCTGTGCACACACCCCATCTTCCCGCTGTTGGGTGTCAGGGTGAAGGCGAGGCAGAACTGAAGACGAAGGCATAATGAATGCCACACTTGTGCCTCACCAGACTTGCTTAGCCCCACCTTGGCCAAGGTAAACGAATAAGGATGGCTGCTCCCAGCCTGTCTTTTGGATTGCATGACAGTAGGACCTAGTTGACCAAAATCTGGGACAATTCCTATTATAAAGACTCTATTAAAAAGCAAAGGAAGCTCTTCACCTAGTGGCTTTACATTTACATAATTACAGATATTTAAATTACCCTTAATTCACCCAGGTGGGCTAGTAAGCAAGGGTCAGGAAAAAGACTTAAGAGTTTTGTTGTTGTTGTTGTTGTTTTATCATCTTGGTGACCTTGTCATGTCACTGACTTGGTGGAGAAGCATGGTATGCAATAACATCATTCACCATCAGCACACAGGAGAGGGGTCCTCGCCTCAGATTCATTAGGACCATGATCCTGTGGGCATCAATTTGAAATGTGAAGGGATCCCTTTGTATACACTGTACATTTATATGTAGCTGTTCAAATCACTTTATTTTATGGTGCTGATAGAATAGGAAGAATACAGAAATGTATTCTGTGGTTTATTATCTAGGCCACAGTGTTTCCTTATGGTGCGAGTTTGGTTAAGATTTCATGTAGGCTGAGTTATTTTGTTTTGCCCATAACCAAATGGGATTGATGAAAGTATCATGCACTGCCTACGTCACTGGTTTCTGATGATCTCATGAGATGTGTGTGTATGTGTGTGTGTGTGTGTGTGTGTGTGTGTGTGTGTGTCTGTGTTGATAGCACTTCAAGACATTTTGTACTGTTGGAAAACACCATGTCTCTATTATGGGCAACTGCTTAACCAGCAGATTCGGATTCCATGTCAAAATTCCTTACCATGCTTTGTGACTATTTTCTAATTCTTCTTGTGCTCTTTTGGGGTTCGATACAGCACATCTGATGACTCCTGTCCATCCTGGGTGGCGGTGAGTCTAGGAATCCAGTGAGGATCCCCGCGCTGAGCTGTCAGGGCAGGAATCCAGCAGGTCTCCTGGGCTGATCTGTTGACAGTTATTGAAGGAATAAAAGTAAGGAAATCATTTGATTGCTTAGGTCAGCGATGGGCAAAAATCGGATCGGGCATGTTCTCATTCCTTATCCAGGACTCTTGACCTGAGACTGAAAATCTTTGAGATTCTATAATTGGAGGCATTTTAATAATTGTTTCGCTTTTTAATGTCGAGCTGGTTTCTGACTTTTTATTCCCTCTCACATCTCTTCTAGCCTTAATGTGTTGAGTGATGACACACCAGAGACCACTCACAAGGTCAGCAAAGAGGAATCCAGCAGGGGGCTTGTTTTTAGTTCCTATCTCATTGTCAACAGCTCTTCATCATGCACGTTTTGTTTCTCTCCCCCGCCCCACCCCCACCCCCCTTTTCCCCAAGCACTTGGGCTCAGGGCCGTGTACTTGTTCTAACACAGGACACTTAGATCCAGGCCATTTCAACCTAAAGCAGAATAACGGGTCCACTTCCGATTCTGACATGAATCAACTCTGTTTCTAGCAAGCCACCTTGGAACACATGTGGTGTCTGATTCCAGGTCTAAAAATGGGTTCTTTTAACAGATAGCACAGGTGAGCCTCCTCTCTTAACCATTGGGTGGTTAATATAGGAAATAGGAGGACGAATGGGGTTCTCATCTCTGGGGGACAATCGAGTGCATTGTTGTCAGTGTTTTAAGACCTGGAAGTCAGGAGACTTGGTTTGTCCTGGCCTTTTCCCCAGCATGCTGGCTTTGGGGGCCTGTAGCTTTTATTGTTTCTGTACCTCATAGTGAAGTAGTTGACTTTAGAGTGCTTCTTAAGCTGCACATGCCCTAGAACTTTATATTGGTTTTATTTAATCTCCACAACAACCCTAGGAAGATGGAGATTACCCCACCCCCATTCTTATTTTATATATGAGGAAACAAGGTAGAAAGACTATGTTGCCCAAAGTCACCAGGTATTGATAGAATCTAGGCTCCATCCCAGGCTGGTCTGAGAACTGTTAACCTCTGTGCCTGTTAGCTTAAAGGATTCTTCCAATGCTAAGAAAGGGGCATTGGTGGCCGGGATAATGCTCTCACTTCCCGGGCTAGAGACTGGCATCAATGGTTGGTCAGTGTACTTCATTCATAGATACCACTAACCCCCAGTGGAGGCTTGGTGTTTCTGTGATGTGGATTCATTTTTCAAGGAAGCTTCCTGACTAAAATGGACTAGAACATTTTAAAAAATCTTTGATGACCTCCTCCTGAAAAGCCAGTCCATGACAGTCTTAGGGATCAGTCTATAACTAATCTTGGGGATGGCCCAGGAGTGGACAGCATTTTGTGGTATTGTCCCCAGGGTTTCCGAGCGGCTCACTGTACAGCAGCTAAGGACAACATGATTTCAGGTTTGAGGGAGAGCAAACTGAGTGAAGGCAATAATAAGTGTGGTAAGAGTCTTGTTCTATTCGCTCAATCGTCATTTCTTGTCTTCATTTAGTGTTAGTCCTCATTTTAAGAAATGAAGTTGAAGACTGAAATATCATTTCTAGTACTCTTAACAATTCAGAACATATTCTGCAACTTTTGTTCATTCATAAGTTGGAATTAACCTTTATTCATCCACTCATTGTTTCATTTACTTATTTTTTGGTATCTAAGTTTTAGTTTATTATTTGTTTGAGATGAACTTTTGTCACATAAAACTCAAAGTCTATTTCAATTTTACTCCTCTTCTTCTTCTTTTTTTCGTTCCTCTTAGCCACTCAGACCACTAGTCTGTGGAGTATTAAACTTTAAAACTGTGCTGGGATGAGTTGACCAGAGAAACAAATCCAGTTACATAGATATATGTGCAAGAAAGAGCTTTATATCGAGAAGCAATCATATGTCAAAAAGATATCCCAGCCCAGTGCCACTGATATGCAAGTCTGACACTAGTCCATAAATCCCTCTTCAGATTGTTGCAGCCACAAGCAATGGCGCAGAATGCAGGAATATGACAGGCTGGTGGGTGCAAAGTTGTGTGGATCCAATGGCAGGGGAAGCTTCAGGTCTCAGAGTGGTCCACCAGCAGGAAGATGAGGGCAGACAGATAGGAAGAGGGAGGTTTCCTGTGCCTTCCTTATGAGAAGGCTACAGATACAAGGAGGGACCTTCAAGTTGTGACCTGATTGACAGGTTGAATACCACTCTTACCCTTTTGTCTATCTTTAGGTTGACATGAAATTATGTAACTAACACAAGCACTTTTTTTTTAGTTTTTTTTTTCTTGGCATCACTGCCCTCTGGTGGTGGGAGTAGGAAGCCCAGCCTTTGCTCCTGTGGAGCTGCTTCTGGAATTGAACCTCCATCCCAGTGGGCCGCAGTGCTGCGCACAACCACTATGCCACTGGGTCTCAGCCCACAAATACTCTTATAGCTCACTAATATTTGTGCGCTGCCTTCATTTGGCAGGTCCTCTTTGATGTAGCATGATCCCATTGTTAAAGACAGTAGACGGTAGGGCAATGAGGTTTAATTATTTGTTGGAGGCCTTCCTGCATCCCACTGCGTGACTGAGCTCGGATGTTTTCGTGCTGTTTCTTCCCTTCTCAGAGTTTCTGGGTAAAGTGTTAACACCTGGGACCTATGAGGAAATTCCAAGTGTATTTCGTAACCCGAGAACATCAAGAAAGCTATCTTAAAACAGATACATAATTTCCAAGATTTACAAATTGCTCTCTAACTGGGATTTTCATACTCTAAATAACAATGACTGCATGTGAACCAATGACTTGGTTACTGGGGGGTGTTGTCAGTGTTTTGACTAAATAATCCAAGGTGGACCTTTGAACAGGCAGTGTATTTCTTATTCCCCTCACTGTATCTTTTCTCTACACTCACAAATAGTTACTTATCACCTGTTAGGTTCCTGCTCTCCAAGAGTGGCCCCGATCTTGCCAACCCCCTTGTTGTTATTGTTTGGTGTCATCAAGCTGATTGCAACTCAGGGCGACTCTGTGGACAATGAAAGGAATCACCACCCAGTCCTGCAGCATCCTCACAAAATTCTTATGTCTGAGCCCATTTTTGCAGCTGCAGTGTCTCTCCTTCTCGTTGAGGGTCAACTCCCGTCCCACCTCAGCTTTCATTTCAGTTATACCCTCCTTATCAAAAATTTCACCTCTTCATTTACATGCAAAAGACTTGTGTATGTGGCCCAGCAGAATACTTTTTGTCTTGATTTCACAGCATAGTATGCATTTAGAAGAAATAGATCCCCATTCTTGGAAAAACTGAAGATACTATCGGGGGGAAGTAATTTCATCTTCTATAAGGACCCCCTTTGTGCAGAATCCCTTCTATTCTGTTACCTGGAAACAATTTTGGATAGATAAAATTTGATGCCTTTTCCACTATCCTAGTTCATCCTTGTCATAAAGAGATCATGGGTCATGATACTGTCTTTTTATTGTCCCAGAAATAGTAGTTCGTCAGGTTGTTTTATACATGTCAGGAACAAAAAAGCTTAACATGCCCAGAGAAAGGAAATGTACAACTTTGGCTCATGGAAATTATTAATCAGAGATGATAATCGCCTTGTTTGGGAACTCGCAAGTGGGTAATCCCTGTCAGGCCTAAAGAAAGAGCTTTCTCATCAAAGTTAATTTCTTGAAGTGCACCTGATGCAGTTGGGCAGTTCCTGGCCTGCCAAGGACGAGGCCTCCCGCCTTCTCTCTCTCTGGTCAGCTGTCAACGGGCAGAATTGGCCTTTCTAGAAGATGGTTCCCATTTTCAGTGTTTTCTGACACCTGTTCACTTCCTACCGAGATGCCAAACCAGTTCCCATCTGCACAAAGGGAGATTCTTAGGATCCTAAAACATATCTTACAAACCCTAATGGAGAGCAGAGGATTTTATAGACCCTCAAAACCAAACTCTCTGCTTTCATTCTTCTTTACGATTTTGTAGAAAACTCTAAAATAGGGGAGCAAGAAATGCAAAGAAAAGACACCAAGGCATCAGAGGAGAAGTGTTAGGAAAGCTTTTTGCATATTCCTCAAATCCCTCTCTCCAGCCACTCACACTTGCCACCTCCCATGTAGACACACATTCGCACACAGCTTTCTCTAGGCAAGGAAAATGAGCACTCCTAACTCATCTGACTATTCTAAGCATACCTGAGAAATTCCTTCTGCTGAATGTATTTTCATTTCGCATGTTTTCACATCACCCCCTTCTAAAGTCTCAGCGAGTGTGTTTTTGAAAATAGATTTCATCTTTGCATATTAGCCAAGATTTTCTGATTCAGTTTGAGATAGTCCTACAACTAGAGGATGCTCTTCCTTTATTGAGCTGTGGTGGCACAGTGGATTGATTATACACTGGATTACTAACCACAAGGACATAGCTCAAACTCCAGCCCTCTCTCTGAGAAAGATGCCACAGTCTGTCCTGTAGGGTCCCTATGGGCTGGAATTGATTCCCTGGCAATGTGTTTGGTTTTGTTGGTGTTATTTATTTTGTTTTATGTCAATATGAGTCTAAATCCAGTCCAGACAGTGAGTTATTATTGTTATTCTGTTTTTATTTCTTTTAATTAGGGACATTTTATTTATCTACTAGGGAAAACACATATTACTCTTGGTTTTATAAAATATTTCAAGTTAGAAACAATCTACTATTGAACTTAAAGCTTGTCATTGGATTCTTAAGGTTGATTACTAAGGATAAGCAGGGCATAATTGTTCACCCCACGCCCACACACTTAACCAGATTTCTTTTTTTTTAATCTTATGTGAAATTTGTTTTTAAACTATTAGAGCTTTTTTTATCTTACGTGAAATTTGTTTTTAAATATTAGAGCTTTTTAGGGGGAGACCCCTGACATGTCACCCCACACACATTTCAAGGCAGAATTCAGGGAGGTAGCAGTGTGTGCAGGCGCCCAGCTTCCACATAAAAATATGTGAATTTGTCCATTTGCAGCTGCCATGCAGCTTAGAATCAGTTCCCTTTGAATGCAGAAGTAGCCAGGGGAGTCACACGTCTGGTTCTGATGGTGGTGTAATGGTGCTCACGCAGCCTGGCACACCTTTGTATAAGATGGCTTGTGTTCTCTGAAAAAACCTAGTATGTCCATGGATTATTTAGTAATGCTCATCTGAAGATTTGAGAGAGTTTTATATTGATCCTGTGGAGCGACATACCAAACAGACCCTCACACCACTTTTAAACCACATCAAGCTATCCCCCAAGGAATGAAAATCTGCTTTCTGACACATGGACTAAATGCATCCTGTGCTTGCAAATACTAATATTTAGAGGCTGTTAATTCTCCACATCTTATATTCGAGTTGGTCTTCCACAATTGAAGGGATAACTTTTTTTTCCCCCTTGAGCATGAAGATGGATTTTAAGTCAGTGGAAGGAAGAGGAACTGCTTCGTGGCTATCGTGCACTGAGGCATGTTACCTTCTCATGAGTGGCCTTTGTGTGCATGCCTGCCGAGGGACATCTGCATACAGGTATCCACTTAGGTACAGCAGTAAGGTACTGTGCTTTAGACATCTGCGTCTAGGTTCAAACTCAACAGTTTGTTAGCTGTGACACCAAAGATTTCAGTGTCCTCATCTGGAATGGAGGATGATGAGGTGCTAGCATCTTTATCTCCCTGCTGTATGAGTAGGTTGGGACTAAAATTGTGTGGTTCCATGATACGTGATGGAAAAAGTGGTCACCAGCACCCAGATCTTCCCTTAGGAAAATGCTCTCTTCTAGCTGGAAACAAGCGCCTGTGACATTTCGTTCTGTCCCTGGGCTGCTGCTGGGCAGCAGCTTTCTTTAGACTGAGCCACCTAGCAGCCTGAAAGAGTTAAAAACATTTCCTTGTTTTCTAGGCTTTAATTTAGGCTCATTGTTATACAAAAACTGTTAGCCTGGGTAAAGCTGCACCTTGAGCACTGATGTAAACTGAGTTTTTCAAAGTACATTAAAATTTGCCATAGTCCTCCCCTGACGATTGAGAGATTTGCATCTGGTAGCGATTCACTCGGCCGAATGGAAGATCGCACTCCTTAGAGTGCTGATAAGCGGACACATGACATTTGCAAAGAGCAGTTTGCCCACTCGAGTGCCAGGGCAAACTGGAGAAAATTCCGTGCTTCCAATTTCATCAGAAACGTAGGGAATATTGCAAATGACACCACCAAATCAACTGTAAATAGATGATAATTTGATTGACATCTGGAAGGCTGTCACCGGCTGAGCAGCCCGTAACAGGAACATTTACTGAGTGCAAAGGCAGCTTTCAAGTAAATCACTTTTTGTCCAGTGGGGCCCAGCCAGATTATAATTGCATGTCCTTCCCTTCATTGCAAATTCCCCATTACCGTTACCAGCAGTGTCTCATTTAAAGGAAGGTTGTCTTCCAAATATTCAGTGTCTCCTGTTAACTCGTCACCTCCCTCCTCGAAGGCTCGCATTGTGCTGGAGAATCCAGCCCTTCCCTGCCTCTCTTCCTTGTAATAGAACTCATTGTCTCTTGCCCTTTCTTTGGGTGCACAGAGGTACCTATTATAAATTAGATGAAATATAGCTTGGCTAAACTTAGGGCTACAAGCATTTCCACCAGGACTTCTTCGACACCATGCAGAATTTTTCTCTACCATCACTGATGGAAAGGAGTTCTGACTCTGGTGAATTGTGAAGTGGTAGGTTTCAGAAGTACACCAAAGTGGGTGGGTTGGGGGAGGGGGGGTGCACCTCCTGCCTTGCCTTGTTGGGCACATGCAGCCCAAGTGGAGAGCTAGGCTTATGGCCTTTGTGTGGTGCGGTTTCAAATGCTTGCTAAGAGGGATACTATAATTACTCAAACACATGACCCCCTGAGCTTCGTCTGGAGATCATTTTTGAAGGGCGAGACCCTTCGAGGAATGTTAGGTCAGTGTTCATGAGATGGTCTGGTCTGTTTCACCAGCCAGTCATTTGCTGCCATGTTTTGAAAATGGAATAGCTTTATGAATAATAAGTTTGTCCAACAGGGCCACGCTGTCTGTCATTAGAGTCTAAAGTGGACTTCTCTCTTTTGGGCCCAGAAAATGAAGGGGAAAGACCACGACTGCTTCTGCCATTTCCAAGCTCAGAGAATATCATTGGTCCCAACCCAGTTGCTAGGTCCAAAGGGGCTATATCCAGGGAGTACAGAACCCCCTAGAATCTGGGCCTTAGGTTTTAAGATGAGTGTGTTCTTTGCTAAAACAAAACACAACACAACCAAAAAACCCTTAGGTCCCTGCCCCGTTGGCTTTGCGAAATGGCTTGCTGGGCATGGGCATGATAAGGAGAGATGGGGCCATGAGAAAGAGGTTGCCTCAGTCCTTAGAGTTGCCTCTCTGGTACAGACATGTGAAGTCCTGAAGCTTCTGATGCCGGAGCCCAACCGGCGGGCATTTGCCTTCCAAGAAAGGCTTTTGATCTTTGCGTCACAAACAATCAAGAAATCATTCCTTGCTGTACAAATGTGGCTGCTTATTGGAGCCTCCGTGAAAGGGCATGGCAGCCAGGGATCTTGCTAATTGTACTGAGCCGGCCTGCATTGCAAGTGTCAGATGATTTGATAGGGCTGACATGCAGCTAAATGGAATAGGAAAAGACACTGCAGTGGACTGTTGGTCCATTAGTTTGCCCGGGCAGCTTGTTTTACTAAGGAGCCCTCTAATGGCTTCTCGGCAATAATTACTATCTCTCTTCCTCATGCTATTCAACATGACAGGCACTTGCTGAAGTCGCAGCTAATATATTTGCACTCTAACCGGCCCCAATGCTGAGTCTCCTTGAGTATGTTTGGCTAAAAAAAAAATGAATGATGGCTATGTTTTTCTTTGAGAAACTTTTCTCTAATGCAGAAGACAGTCTGATTTCGGACACTAAGCAGGCATGTGGGGTAACATGAGTGCTTGTGAAAAAATGGGAGGCGTTGGTTTGGACTGCCCCTTGCAGATCTCCTGTATTAGAAGTGGATTAAACTGAAATAAGGGGAAAACTTTAGTGGGCTATTTTACTTCTGTAATGATAACTGCAGACTAGGACCAGAACTGGAGAGAGGGGAGAAGTTTCTATAGAAACGAGCCTTGAGAGCAACATTCTTGAAATCACATGGTATATGTGGAATCATACGGCAAATAAGACATGACTCTGTGTTTCAGTCTTCTCGTTGTTTGGAGGCAATTTGAGATTTTATTTGATGAGAGGTTTCTAAGAGTAAAGTGTTTCAGTTTTTCTTTCACACTCCACCTCCCGTGCTTTCTCTTTCACATCTTTACGACCTGTATTTTAGGGATATTGAATGAGCTTAAATTCCACTCAAGTCTGTTTGCTAAAGAACAGCATTTCGAGGTCATGAACAGCCTGCTTATCAATAGTATGATCATTATTGTTTTTGCTAGAGTCATTGGAGGATTTGAAGGTTACATAAGAAGCAGTGTGTGAGAGAATAAAGAGAAAAACAACAACTTTGAAATATGGGCACTTGTATGGGGAAAATGCCTTGGGTCTTTGAGGTCTCTTTAAATTCGCGGAAATCATTACAGTCTGGAAGTTTTTCCTGCACTCAGTCAGGATACAAGCCTCTGTTACATGGTATGCTACCCCATTTTTTGTTTGTTTACTTTGGGACGGGTTGAGAAAACATTAGCAACAACTAGATTTGAAGGGAATTATTTCTCCTTTCTGCTTCTTAAAACTTAATGCCTCTGCCCGCCACCTTCCAATATATCAGGAAAAGGAGAAAAGAGAACACTTTAGTAACATATCTAAAACACATGATGAAAGGGAGAGGGTTATTTTTAAGAATCTACTTTCTTTGTGCCAGGTACCAGATGTTGATGTTGGCAGTGCTTAAGAGGGTCACAGGGCATTTGCAATCATTAGGCAACAGGGGATAAGATTCTAGGTCTGTTGCCTTAAAAATTATTTAAAACTTGTGTGTACGTACCCAGTGTAAGTAGTCCAAGAATACTTTTTCAACACGAGCCCCTCATAAATAGTGACCTGACAAATACATGACCGTTGAAATTGCTGTATAATACGTTTACATTCCTATAGCTCTTCTTAGCATCCAGAAGGTCGTTGGTTCCATTTGTGTCTCTATTTTTCTTGTGTGCAAAGCACATTGCCCTCGCTCTCGAGCAATCCATTTCACATTTCAGAGGACAGAGGCTGTGCTGCTGCTTGGCGAGATTACATCTATTTTGTGTTTCCTAGATTGAGAATTTTGACAGGAAACACAGACCCTTTCTTCCCCCATGCACATCTTCCCCAGGCTCCTTTTCTCAAGGATTGAGCAAGGAGGTAGATGATTTCAAGGCAAAGGGAGCATTTTAGATAATCAGCATCATAATGACCACGATGATAAAAGTTTTGAGGAACGCACCTCTTCTTGAGCAGTGGCCCTCTTTGCAGTCCCGTCGAGGGGAGTCCCTGCGGGTTTCCTGGGTGTAGCCCTGGCAGAGTTAGATGGTGACCTCACAGGGCTTTTCCAGGGAAATTGTCTACGTTGGGGGATCATTATCATAGAGGTTTTACTCAAGACATTCATTCGAATTTTATTTTATAAAGTCAATGGAATTAAATTCTTTCTAAGCGTTTTGCCTCTCAGATCTTTCCGGCAGATGAGGAAGTGTTTTCAGTGTTCATTTGGAGTGGGGTGGGGGCGTGGTTGGAAGGAAACCAGAGAGTAGCCCCTTGGAGGTGTCTCTGGCTGCTGGAGGTTAGTTAGGGCTGATTTCTTTTCTACAATTTCTGCTTGTGAGATTGGGGCAAAGGAAGTGGGTGCTTAGCTGATTTTGGTGTTTGTAGGAGCCATGAGACAATGCTGCTTCTGATTTCAGCTCCTGGAAGCTTGGTTTTAGGAGTGTGAAGCACAGGCCCATTGATGTTGGTGCTGCAATCAAGTGTTTGAACTTGCAGTGCTTGTTCCCCCAGCTCCGGGGAAGCCATCAAAACCCTACAAGCTCACAGGGCAGTTCTACAGGGTTCGTTTGCATTAGCATCAACTCCATGGCAGTGAGTTTGGTGTCCTTTCAATGAACTCTTCATGGGTAGAGGAAGCCTCATTCTTTGTCTGAAGAGTGTCTGGTGGCTTTGAACTACTGACCTTGTGGTTCAAAGCCCAATGTGTACGCACCGTACCATAGGGCTCCTTTTCCCAGGGAAGCAGCCATACCTAAAATTTCACTGACAGGGAAGGCTTTTCCGCTGTGCCCTCCAGCCTCATGGTTATTTATTTTACTTTCTACTCTCATGTACATATTCTGTGGGCTTATCTATATGGTATTTACAATGTGAACCCAGTGCTTTTGTGCCCTGGGCATGGCCATGGATTTGCTGAGAAGTCAGACATGTGAGGTAATCTCAGAAACTTCCCCCTACCATCTATAGATAGTTTAGTGGAGAGATCCTGGTGGTGCAGCCAGTAAAGCGCTCATCCGCTAACCCAAATGCTGGCCATATGAAAGACACTAGGCCCTCTTTGGAACAAAGATGTTGAAGTCTGTTTCTGTAAAGACTCTTGGCTTGAGGAACCCCTACTAGTGCGTGAGGGTTGGGGTTTAGTGTTAAACACAAAACTGACATACCCGCCTTCTGGGTGGATCATACTAGCCATGATGGTCTTCTAATTCATAGCCTCCCTTCCCCTGGAATATTGTTTCAGTTGGGAGAGCTATCAGTTTCTTAGTTGGAAATTTTCTGTAGAAGCATAGTGCTTGGAGTGGAAGACGGATTTGTTACTCTTGAAGCATAGACATGGGGCCAGTAGTTTTAACCTCTGACTTTAGTTGTTCTCATGTGTAAAGTGGGAACATGAATAGCACCGCCCTACTGGGTCATTGTTGGGTATGAGAACGCCTTTTGTAAGTCCATATACACTTCATTTATTGACTAAGTTACTCTTGGCAAACTTCCTAACTTCGAATGGCGGTGATTTGGATCAAATCCCTGAGTTCACAGCCTAGAGCCAAATTGCATTTGCCCATTCTTCTTGGAAAGGGGGAGGTCAAAGATGTATGGTTTTAATCTTTCTCGTTCTTCCTCTTCTTTTTTTTTTTTTGTGAGAGTCAATGCTCACTCTAACCCCCATAGCTTCCACTGAAAAACTCAAAAATAGTTTTCCATTTTCTGTTCTTAATTACTTGGCAGAACTTTAGGATAAAAAAAAAAGAGAGAGAAACTAGTAACCACCTTCGCACTTCCAGATCAACAAAAGGATTCTTGGGTCCTAGAGACCAAAGAAAGAACCAGCAGGAAGGCCCATGGTGAACTCACTGACGGGCTGCAGGGCCTGGCTGGTAATTACTTTCCCTGAGCTAAGTGTGAACTTCATAAATGGGAGTAGGGCCAGGAGAAAATCAGGGCTGGGACCCCCTCCTCTGCCAGGGCAATCCCAGACTTTCCTTCTGGGGGCAGCCTTCTCTTTGGCAAGATCAGCGGACCTCCTTTACAGGGACTTGGCATGGAGTTGCACACCCCACCCTGGTAGACCAGAATTGAGCCTTCTCTTTTGGTTGTTCAGGGCAACCATCCATGTGGGTATCCAACTGTTTAGGCCTGCCAGCTTTCGGGGATGATGAGAATCACCAATTTTGCAAGACTCTCCAGAAGAGAAGCTTGGTAGTGTTACGCCGAAGAGCCGATACTGAGAGATAGACGTTTACATTCTCTAAAGGGTCAGTGTCAAGCTCTAGCTTTTGAACACATAGCGAGCCACCAAGCAGGTGCGATGATACCTTCCCGGCGAGGCCAAAGAGGTTTTCTTTGAAAGACTCTCTTGCCATATTGATGGCTAATGTTGGTTGTTAATGTGCCATGGAAGATTGTGAAGTCATAGAGAGGATTGGTGACGTGATGCAGTGGATAAGTCTGACACCCAGAGAGATGAAATGCTTTCCAACTCATTAGAGTCAAGAATGGACTTGATCTCAAGTTTCTTGAGTCCAAGTTACATGCTACTTTATATGGGGATAATAAGAGTAGCAGCTCCCTGATGGGCCCTGGAGAGGGTTAAAACCCAGAACTCTGCATTAAGTATTAGAAATAATACATTATCTTGGAAAGCACTGAATAAATGATGGTTGCCATCATTGTCATCATCATCTTTTTATTACTGCTCTCAGGTATCATCACTCCTACACATAGGTAAAGTCATCAAATGCTTTTTTGTTTGTTTATGACATACTATAGAAGCTCAATGTTTATAAGAAAAGCTGGAGCAAGTCATCAAGTTATTATCATGACTTTATTTAAAGAAAATACATGTAACACTTTGATTCTGATAGCCATGAATGGCATTGGTATATGAAAAAACATTTTTTAAGTAGAAGAAAAATTATTGCTATCCTAACTTCAAAATTTGTGCTCTGTGTGTGTGCTGATTGTATTTTGCTTTATAATTCATGGAATTCATCAAACATGAATTTCCTGAAGTACACCCCCAGGTATGTATAAGAATCATCTGGGAATTTTGTTTTACAAAATACAGATTCTGATTCAGCATCTTGAATCAGATATAGAACGTACAAATACTGAGATCGATTCTTGGAATCATGATTCAGTGTTCAGCTGTCTCCTGTACGTCCTTGTGTCCTTAGCCAGCTACATGGAATATGGAAGAATGTAGCTTTTCAGATGTCCTAATCTTGGCATTCATAGTGTCCAAGCTGGAACACTAGTTATGGATCATTTTTCCCCCAGGAATTTTTAATGGCATGGAAATAAATGAGAGAATTTTGAAAAAAAGCTAATGGGAAAATCCCATTGGCTTTAAATGTCATTTTGCCGCTAACTTGTTGAATTAATAATGTTAGACCTAACTATGCTGCAATTAAACAAAGAGATGTGCACTAGAAAGAAATAATCAAATTAGTAATAGTAATGTTTTATAGTCTTGACTACAGTAATTACAAATAATGTTTTAAAAAATCCTTATAATGGGGGCGACTCTTATCACAATCCATATACAAAAGTCCATTGTGTGTCAACCACATCTGTACATCCATTGCCCTCATCATTCTCATAACATTTGCTTTCTCTTTAAGCACTCGACATCGGCTCCTCACTCTTTCCCCTCCCTCCCCATGCCTCCTCCTTTGGTAATTTATAAATTATTATTATTTGTCATATCTTACACTCTCTGATGTCTCCCTTCACCCACTTCCCAGTTATCTGTACCCCAGGGAAGAGGTTATATGTAGATCCTTATAATCGGTTCTGTCTTTCTACCCCACCTTCCCTCCACCCTCTGGGTATCACCACTGTCACCACTGGTTCTGAAGGGATCATCTGTCCTGGATTCCCTGTGTTTCCAGCTCCTAGCTGTACCAGTGTACATCCTCTGGTCTAGCCAGATTTGTAAGGTAGAATTGGGATCATGATAGTGAGAAAGAAGAAAGCATTGAAGAACTACACTGTACCCTAAAGGCTTTGTCTCCTGTCTGCAATCCCTTTGTAAAAGGGAAGTCCGTTACCTACAGATGGACTTTGGGTCCCCAACCTGGACTTTCCCTTATTTACAATAATAAAATTCTTAGTTCTTTGATGCCTGATTCCTGATCCCTCTGACACCTTGTGGTCACACAAGCTGATGTGCTTCTTCCATGTGGGCTTTGTTGCTTGTAAGCTAGTTTACCTTCAAGCCTTTAAGACCCCAAACGCTGTATCTTTTGATAGCCGCACACCATCAGCTTTCTTCATCATATTTGCATATGCACACATTAATTACAGATAATTTTTAACCTCTTCAAAACCAGGGCTTCAAACCAGTTCATTTTTAAAAACGTCCTATTGAGAACTTGCATGCCTGCCCCAAATACACAGAATCAGAATATCCATTTTAAACAAGATCCCCAGGTGATTTTTATGCATACCTGGGAATCTACCAGCATCACCTGGGGATTTGTTAAAATGTACATTCCGATTCCATGTCTTAGAGGTGAAAATACAAATTCTCTGCAGGAGGTCAAAGAGAAGGAACCAGTTCCTAAGCTCTGCTTCAAACCATCTGTTCATACATTATTTAAGCTGTGAAAAAGTCAGTCATCTGTGCTGTGGTAGGAGTTCCCTGGATGGCACAAATAGTTAAGAATTTGACTGCTAACTGAAACGTTGGCCGTTTAAGCCCACCCAGAGGTGTGCCTGAAGAAAGGCCAAGCAGTCTACTTTGTTCGAAAGCTCACAGTCCCTAAGAGCCCTGTGGAATCATGGTGGTCTGTGGTTGCTTCATGGCCACAGGTGTGGTGTTGTGTCCTGAGTCTCTCATTTCAGTGTTGTACTTGGTCTGAACATGAACTCTGCACCGGTTGCATCTGAGTTTCCACTCCATTATATTCTGGTTGGTGTGTTAACTTTGAGATTCAGGAAGTGATCTTCTCCCTGGGACCTTATTAGTTCTTACTAAGCTGTGGTGCCATCTTCCTTGCAAGATTTCTTCATCATGAAAGGGACTTGCTCCAGGGAGGCACTGGAGAACATTGGCTCTTTTTCTTCTCTGACCACTCCCCTGCCCCCCCCCCCCCGCCATTCCACAAGAGCCAGTTCAGGGAATAAAGGAACTTGGAAAAAGGGTGACTCTTTCATTTCATGCTAACATTTTCAGTGGTTTGTCTTTTTCATCATCCCTTTACTGTAAAAACTTGCTTCCTATAAATCTCACACCCTTGGGGACCAAACTCATGACAATCACGAAGTGTCTCACTTCAAAGGATGAGAAACCAAAACCACAGAGACCTCTGTGGCTCAGCGAACTCGGCATTCCTTGCCCCCTAGTCAGCCTGGGAATGCTGAGTAAGGACACCACCAGTCACCTCTCGCTTCAGTGATGTGGACGGTGGGGAGAGGACTCTGGGACTGAGGTAGGGCTCCTAATTGCCTGGCCGTCTGGCCTGCCCCAGCATTCTTTCCTCTTCCAGGATTTCTGTAATTGTCATCAGATGGCTCAGTCTTCCAAATGTTTCCGGTATTGCAGTAACTTCTGGATTGTGTTTGGAAGGAGGTGGGGGGGGGGGGAGTCAGGGGAGCAGCTAGTATTTGTTTGTGTCTTTTCTGTTGTGTGTGGATGCACATGGCTTTTAGCCTCTGGGGTGTGGGACTCAGTCATGGGTGGGCTCCGCTACACCCTCTGCTCCCAACCTTCTCTCTTCCTTTGGTGGGTCTTTTTCACCAGCACTCATTTAAACGGAAAAGGATAAAAAGGGAGGAAAGATGCCAGCGGTGTTTATAGTTTCAATGATTGTCACCCTTGTGAAGTTTTAACCTCATTTCATCTGGGAACTTCTGCACAACATTGATTGGCAGCCTTGTGTGTCAAAGGTTTTTCAATGGCTGAGTTATTTATTTATTTTTTACCAGAAGTGCCTTGTCAGACCTTCTCAGGGCCCTTGGATGGTTTTGACTTCAGACTTAGGGTTAATGTAAGTGTTTGTATGTTAGGCAAGGACTATCTTGTATATCCCCTGACACTTATGGGCAATGAATCTATTCAGACTCATAGTCTGACTCTAGGAGTAGAGGTGCTATTTAAGACTTCTTCAACTGTGTATAAGGGAGCCTCAGACAGCCTCATATTTCTCCCACAGAATCCTAGTGGGTTTGAACTGCTGATGCTGCAGCTGGAAGCCCAATGCCTAATCCACTGTACAACCAGGTTTCCTTTGCATCTTTTAGAGAATCGGGTAAAATCCACAAGGAGCTTGAGAGTTGGACACTGAATGAGATCTGTGAAGAATGATTTTAAACTCTTGGGTAATTTGCTCACTTTGAGAAAATGGGAACAGATTAATTGAATTTTGAATTTTATCTGATATTTAAGTTCCAGAAATGCTAGCATTATTTGGTAAACACATTGAAACTAACAATCATTGATAGTTATCAGAGATGGGAAGAGGATTTCTCTTTAGATAGTACATGACTTGTTATTACTGTGATGAGAAATACAACATTAAATCTGGATGAAGTGGTCATGGCTTAAAAAAAGTAAGTGATATTACTAAGATGTATGCAAGAAAAAAATTGTATATATGAGTTTTGGCAAATGCCATGACATATACCATGCCATGCCATATAAATTCCATGACATGCTCAAGATCACACCTTGAAATTAGGGGCTTATGGTTACATATGTATATATGCAAAATGTACATAACCAAATTCACTGCCATTGAGGCAATACTTACTCAGAGTGACCTTATGGGGCACAATAGAACTGCCCTTGTGAGTTTCCAAGACTAACTGTTTACAGACCCTGAAAACCCCATTTTTATCCCTTAGAGTGGTTTTAAATTATTGACCTTATAGATGCCAGCCCAATGCATAGCCACTACAGAACCCAGGCTCCTACGATCCTATATTGATGTAGCTATATGCAGGTGCATATTGTAGCGGAGGTTTCAAAAAATTACTGGAAAAATTCAGTTTATCTTTAAATTACATTTTTTCTAGAAGCTGCTGGCTTAGGCTGGGTTCTCTATAGGAGGAAAACTTCTAAAGCTTATGTATGTATATATGTATGCATGTAGACACACAGAGTTGGATATCAAAGAAATGGCTCATACAATTGTAGGTGGGCTTGTTCCAAATTTGGAAGTCAAGTGTCCAACTGGATGCTTTTCCTCACTCATGTAGCTGCAGGGGCTGATCAACTCAAGCTGCAGGCTGCTGACTTAAGTCTACAGCACCAGAGCACAGATGACAAGGCAGAAGCAGGATCTAGATGAAAAGCAAGCAAGTGTCCCCACAGTGTCCTGATATATATTGAAAGCTCAAAGCAGATCTCGTGGAGTTGGTTATACTAGATCTATCTAGGAGATTATTGTGTCTTTGCTAACAAACTACTGAGAATCCTAGCACAGTCAAGTTGACACAAAACCTGAACTATCAGCTTCATAGGACTACAAAAATAGATACTCAGGCTTAGCCAAGCACCTTATTGAAGTTGGTGAAAGAACCTAAATGTTTAGAACCATTATTTCTTGGGACAAGTCATTAATTTATATAATATGTAAAATTTCTATTCTACAGCCTAGATTTTCTGGGTAGCATCTGAAGTAGCAGAAGCTTTCCGAGTAACCTTCTAATATACACCTATTGGGTTTTGTTTATATGGAGCAAAAAAATAAAGAAGTGGAAGACTTAATGGAGAAAGTAGTTTTCAGGACATAATCTACACAAATCATGATCTTAGTCACCCTGAGACCAGAAGAACTAGATAGTGCCCAACTACCACTTTTGAGTTTTATAATCAGGAGCATAATAGATGGATCCTGATGGAACTGGGAGCAAAATGTCAAACAATGCTCAACATTTTAAAAAGTTCACACTTCTAGTCTTTTAGAGCTTAGAGGACACCCTGAGACTATTGTCCTGGGATATTCTTTAGACCTTAAACCAAAACTATTTCATAAGATCCTCTTTTAGATAAATAATTGATTGGTTCATGAAGTAAAAAATACATAGTATACACTTTAAAATAGTACATCTCTTAGACCAAGTAGTATTTACTCAAAAGCAAAGGCAAGAAAATAAGGGGTCAGGTAAATGTGATTGAAAACAGAATAACCAGGATGAAAATAATGAAAAATGTCATCAAGGTCCACTGAACAAGTCCCAAGTGTGAGCATTGTTACACTGGACTGTAATTTGCTGTGTAAACTTTAACTGAAAACACAATAAAATTTATTCATAACAAAGAAGTGCATTAATAAAGTAGGGAAGAACTATACAGCTACACATACCACATGGGGATGACAGACTATGTTTGGGGAGGAGTATGTGACTTAATTTATTGTAAAAGTAAAGAAAACTAAATTTGCAAATTTACTCTGTAATATTTTTTTTACTCTGTAAATATTTATTTACTCTGTAAATTTATTTATTTATTTACTCTGTAAATTTTACTCTGTAAAATTTATTTACTCTGTAAATATACATCATCAGTTTAATGATTTTAGTTTTAAGAAGGATGCTGTCTAAGGATCCAAAGGATCAACTACATCGTAGGTTCCCAAATATATTTATTGACATCTCCCTTTTGAGGTAAAACGTTTTTCCAGCTCTCCCATAACAATTAAAAATGTTTGTGCTGTCATCAATAATCCAGGATAGGGTATAGAGATATGCTTTTTGCACACTCCCACTTATTCTACATTATCAAAGGCAGACCCAGCTCTAGATTGTGATCTTGCCTGCCACTTCCCTACAAATGACCTGTTTACAGTGGTCAGGTAGACAGATAATGATACTTGTTCTGCTAACTGCCCCACCATTCTCTCTTCCCTTCTGGTGGGGTCAGGACACAGGAACGGGAAAGTCCGTGTCTCAGCCAGTGTAGGTCTTATGATTAGCAACAGTTATGAATGCATTTCCTTGGCATTGGTTGGTGTAAGAAGGGGCACATAAGGTCTAGCCAATAATTTCGGGGAGATCTTCCAGCAGGAGGTAATGAGGACTTCCCATCCCAGAATGGGGCTGTGATATTTGGACTGTCATAGTTGCTAGCTGTGAGAGAAATACTATTGGTAGGTCGTGTGGCTTTAAAAAACAGAACTTTTGTTTTCTCATTCTGAAGACTTAAGCTTAATTTGACCATCTCAAAGGGTTATTTCCTTTCTTGCTAGTAGCTGTTAGTTGTACATAGAATAGAATACTCCCATACACGCTTGCAGTCTGGGACACTCACGGAGGCAGTTTTACTCGGTCCTATAGGAGTTAGGGGTATGCATCAGCATCCACTCATTGGTGATGAAAATGCGTGGCTGTCAGAAACAAAATTATTCTCATAGTTTCAGAGGCTTTTGAAGTCTAATTTCAAGGCACTGGCTCCCGGGGGGGGGAACTTCTCTCTGTCTGCATTGGCTCCAGGGGGAACTACTTGTTAACCATTCTATTTGCTGTCCCTATAGCTTCATCATTACTGGGTTTCATATGCTGAAAAACAGGAAAATATAACAGCCATTCAAGAGGACTATTCACAATGACAATATACATCAGACATAAGCCCCAATATGGGAAACACACACACTTGCACACACGCATGGGTACATACACAGAGAGAGAGACACACACACACAGAAAGAATGCGGGGGGAATCAAGGGACACGGTTTTAACCATTCAAGTCAGGTTTATCATTTTGATCCTCTGTAGTCATCTCTGTGATACTCTGTTTGATAACCAGTTTATTTCCCTCCGCTATGGGTAGAGGGAACTCACCGGTAGCTTATTTTCTGTGTAGCTCTCATAACTGTATCTTGAGCGTCCACTGGCCTCCACAGTCTTCTACAAGCTAGAAGCTCACAATTTAGGCCATGGTTAGCAACCTTCCTAATGCTACAACCCTTTAATTTAGTTTCTCATGTTGTGGTGACCCCAACCATAAAATTATTTTTCGGTGCTACTTAACTGTCATTTTATTACTGTTATGAATCAGGCATCCCTTGTGAAAGGGTCATTTGACCCCCAAGGGGTCACGTGACCCACTGGTTGAAAACCCAGGCTTATTCTCTGCTACTCTTCCCCCCTACGGTTTTGGATGATATGATTTACAATCCTTCCTTTATGGATATAGGTGTGCTTCTCCCACGTGGATGCAGTTGACATCTCACTTCCATGATTGCACCTCTTTCTTGTTGGTGGTTCCCTCTCTTCCTTCTAGCATCTCTCCTTTTATCTCGTCAGATAGAAGGTGGTCCCCACACCCCACCCCCAAACAAAAAAAGGTGATCCCAGCCATACCCACATGGAAACTCCCCTTGGGCTTCAAATCTGGGTTAGGACCTAAGTAGTGGTGTTACAGCTCACCCTAATTTTCTTAGATCAGGGATGATCATATCAGATCACTTCATGGGAAGTGGTTATCTCATCACATAACAGTCACATTACATCATTACATAACTGCCAAATCTCTGAGAATCATGGGTCAGCTGAGTTGACACATACTTTGGAGGGACGTAATTTAATCCGTGGCAGTAGCCCCTTCTGTCCCTTGATTTTTCAGCATTCGCTGTCTTCCAGACCACCTTCAGGTGATTCTCCATCTGCGTCTTGCCCCAAGTGCGTTTTTGTGTCTATGCTGGTCTTTCTCTAACTAGAAGGGCTTAAGATTATATTTTCTATAGGTCTGACCTCATCAATACAATAGACCCCAAATCCAAACGAGAGTAGACTCACTGGACACTCAACAGCCTTTTGGAGTGGAGACGAGGGCCACAGTTTAGTTCACAGCAGACGCACTGGGCTATCACATCAGGAGGAGGATGAAGACAACTACGTGTCTCAGATGTGCATCCTGATAGCCAGCACAGGGCGACTGCTTCTGACTCTTTGTTACAAGACAGCGAATTATGTGAACTCTCATAAACTGGGCTTTCTCTTATCTGAAGTCAAGCCTATCCATCTAATTGACCACTTCAATGTTTTCATCCGTGAGCCTTGGTGACGAGTGGGTTGTTTTTTGGCCTGCTGACCTTAAGGTTGGCAGTTTACAACCACCAGCTACTCCAAAGGAGATAGATAAGGCTTTCTACTTCCATGAAGATTTAGTCTTGGAAGCCCACAGAGACAGTTATACTCACCCTTTTCCAGGGAGTAAGACTTGATTAGGTGACAGTGAGCGGCAGTGAGATGTGTTAATCATGCCCTTTCTACTTTTTTTTTCCTTTTAGATTTATAAAGCACTTCTTAAGACATAACACAATCACTTCTCGGGGCTGAATGATGACACTCAAATAGGTGTCACCTTGGCCAGACCAAGTGTCTGCTGTTACCCTCCTCCATTTTTTCATCTGTTGTAAATGCTAAGTGCTGTGACGCTGAAGAAGCCGTGGTGGCCGTGGGTTTGGCGATGAGGATTGGTTGCTCTGCAGGAGAGAGATGAAGCTGCCCACTCCTAGAACAATCTGCGGATTGAAATCCACTCGATGGCCATGTGTTTGGATTTGGGGGTAGATGATGTTAATAATGAGGCAGAATTTAGAGGCAGGACGCCATCTCCGAGATTAGGTTGTATCTTCAGCCCATCTCTTTTGAGACATAAAACTGATGGATCAAGTGAGCAGAGAGCAAGTGACCTGACTACCACCAAAAAAGGACTGATGGCAGAGCCCCCCTGGACCCAGGGGAAGAGTGATATCAGGCGACTTGAAGATCTCCAAGGAACACAGGGCCCAAAGATGGTGAGAAGAGAGAAAGCCCCACCCTCCCACCAAAATTTGGACTTCCAGGCCTCCGAACTGTCAGAGAATCCATTCTTGTTCCTTAAAGTCATTAACTTGGGGTGCTTCTGCCAACACAGGGTAGTCACACAATCCATCGCCTATAACTAGGAATTTCATATTTCAGGATATTAAAAGTAGATATAAAATTCCCATTGCTGGGATTGAATACTAAAACTGATCTTTCCCAAAGCATGTCCACACATCAGTCACTGGATTCAACCCCTGACTGGGCAGGACCTTGGTGAATGGTATGGTAGGAAAAAGAAGTTTGTGCTTGGTTACTGTTCAGTTCTCTGTTTCTGCTTTTTAAAAACCGGGTACTCTTTGCCTTGGCAACTAATTTGTGTCTTAGCTTGTTGTGATTGATAAGACAAAGAAGAGTAAGCACTGTATTGCACTGGGTGATGTTCCATTTCAGTGTGATTATTCAGTGTTCACAGTTACACACTCCCTTGTGTAAGGCTGGCTGTGGTGTCTTGAGAGTGTCAACCAAGTTACTATATTTAAGCAGTTTCTCACAATAGTCTTCCTTTTTAGTAAAGAAAACTCACTTTATGTCCTAAAACAGATTATAATTAGGATTGCTTGGCACTGAGAATCTTTTCTCACTTAATGAGATACAAATGTTCTAAATGTGTCTCTATGAGTGGATTATATTTGGAGAGGAATCCACTTATTTTAGTTAACTAATCCCTTTGCTTTAATATCATATGTCCTGATTAGACTCTCATAGTTCCTGCTCCATATGGAATTCCTTGTGAAATCAGACCTCAGTAAACTGTGTTATTAACTTTCAGGGTCAACAGTACGGAAAATGTCAATGGAGTTTGTTGGCTCTGCATATTGTGTTTTTATGGCACTCTTGCTTTTAAAAAACAAAACATTCGTGATAAATACAGCCCCCTCTCTGTTTTTGCAGAGTGTATTTTGTTTCTTAATTGGTTCTTTTGTGGTATTTCAACTTCTGCCACTCATATCACATACTTGAATATACTTGAATATTTCCACTCACTTCTTTGGCATCTTGTGCCCCCTGGAACGGCCTTGTTTGTTCGTCAGGCCACTGGTCTTGTGCATCCTTGTTCTTTGTCCACTACCTGGGTGATGTCCCAGCACAACTAGGGTCCTTTGGCTCCTTTCACTTTGCATGATATTTTCACAGTTCACTCCTACAGTGGCATATAGCAGCGCTTCATCCCTTTTGATAACTGTAATGCACCACCTTGTAGCTAGCGTCTAATTTGGTTATCCATCTATGAGACACGTAGGTTGTTTCCATCTTTTGGCTGGTAAACAAGGCTGAAATGCACATTTGTGCACACTTTCTTGTTTGAACATCTGTGTTCAACTCTTGAAATACCTTCTCTCTGATGAAGAAATACAACACATTGATTCTTCATGCTGTTAATGTTTTCAATTGCAGTAACCTAAAAGTTTTACTTGTTTTCATTCTCTTGCGCTTTTCTAACTCGAAGGCATTTTTAATGTTTTGACACATTTTTGAAGCTTTTGTAACAGTCATACCTTCCCTTATTGATTATACAGCCATTTTTATGGACTTGCACTAGCACACAAAGCAAGGACAGTCTTTGTTGCGTTCAGCAGGCACACAGAGAACATAGGGATGGACTAGATCGTCCTGGGCCATCTGTCTGGGACTTGATTCCAGGTACTTGTATTGACTGACTGCCCTGTGTCAGGCTGCGTAAACACTACTGAGGGAAAAGAAGTCTTTGGTCTCACAGACTCCCTTGTTGGGGCTGGTTGGTGGTGGCGGGGGTGGGGGTGGGGGTGGGGGTCATTGTGTCACGTCATAGATCGCTCTGTGTAAGTATAGCTTTGTGATGAGAGTGATAGGAACGTGTCAGACACTATTTAAGAGTCTAGATCAGCATCTGGCTTTAGGGAGGGGTAGTGGGAGTGTGGAAGAGGCAGGGAAGTCAGTCCGATGGGCTTAAGAGTTGGTTTTGGAAAGCTGTCGTGATGAGAGAAACAGACATGAGAAACTTTTACTCAGCGAACCCAAGACACCAGCAAAAGCTGAGCATGGCTGGAGAAGGGCAGACAGGATAGGAAAGGGGTCAGATCAGAATTGGATGGAGTGGGCTGGGTGAAATAAGAATGTGATTGAAGTAAAGCAAGAGTTTTCTGGCTTTCAGGTGGTTGGTTAGAGGGTGTGATGATGTCAAATGAGATAAGGAGTCCAGGTGTCACGACAGGTGGGGAGTGGAGGCAGTCCTATTGGGTCCTGGATCCCCCAGGATAGGGGGTTCACCCAGCCCATTGTGAACTTGTGAAGGAGTCCTTTTGCTCTGTCTTCTCTCTCCAATTGTTATCGGAATTGCAGTTCCTAAAGCAGTTATTTTGCAGAAATCAAAGGGATTTCTTTTCCTTCCATCCACCACATCAACAATATCAGTTGCTTTCAGGGGCATGCTTTGAGACTGGACAGCTGTTGGTGAGCTTGCCACTTTAGAAAGTATTGTCCTCATTGCGGATTATCAGCTAACTTCATCCATCTGCTGCTGTTTTATAGCGCACATTGTCTTCTATAGAGAAAGGTAGACTAAGAGAAGGTGTGGTTTACTTGAACTCGCTGCAGGTTGGGGATTGGACTCCATTTTCAAAGTCCAGGAAAGCCTTTCTCCTGGGAAGGGTCTACTTGAACACTTGAATCCTGCTTTCCGAGGGCCCTTCTTTTTAACCAATTCGAACCATTTGGGAATCAAGCAATGACAAAAGAGCATTGTACTCAACACATTTAGGATACGGGTGACTGAAAGCCTCATCTTCTGTGCAAGCTCTCTGATTCTAAGAGAATTTGGAGTCTGTTGTCAGACCCAGAGTACATTTCTGGGAGTGGTTGCTTCTGCCTGGGTCAGGCCTGGGAAGGGGAACATACTCTTCTCAGAGGGACCCTCTGAGGATAAACTCTTCAGAAAGATACTTTACCGCACTTACAAAGGGACTCTAAAAAAATTGGTGGAAATTTTTCATTATATTTTAATGCCATTTTTTCTATGAGTCTTTTGACAAGTTTCTACATTTAACTTAGTCCCAAAGGTATTGCATAAAATCTAACCCAGTGGCTATAATTACAGTGGACATAGCATTTCATTCTCGGGTCATCTCTGGAGGGTATAGACAGTTCTTTCTTTCAAATGGGGAAACCAAGGGGTCAGGACCCACAGGTTGAGAACCACTGCTCTAGAGGTTCTGGAGTGCTCTCATGGCAGGACCCCCAGGCATGGGAGCGTTTCTTTGACAGTGGCCAGAGGAGGCAAGTCTCTGGAGGGCACTGAGCATCTTCTTCAGGACCACAGATGACCCGAGAGGCACAGCTGGTCCCCGGTGCTGCCCATACACTCTAGTATATTTGTGTACTTCTGTGTTGGTTGCCTATCAGTTTCCTATTTGTGAGGGGAAACATTGTTGCAATAGACAGACTTAAAAATTAGTGTTTGATTCCATCCTTTTCTTTGGACTCAGTTCTCTTTAGTTGGCTCCCTTCCTGTCCCATCTGCCCACGTTATTATTCTCATGGGTCTCTGGGATCCCCGCATTGTCGGCTTGCTTACTTTCCAGGGTCTTCTTAATGGGCACTGTTTCCAGGCAGGAAGGGGAGTAGGAAGTCACTTCCTCTTAACAGGGTTGGAGTGTGTGTGGGTGGGGGGAGGGGAGAGTGTCTGGGAAGAAGGCTGGGTTGTAGTAAACGGGTAGTGGGGAGGGTGTTATCGGGGGACTGGGAATTTTTGCAATGTAGGTGGAAGAGTTTCCCTGGGTAAGACTGAACTCTGATCTTCCTGCCCCACCTATATCACACCACCCCTGGTCAGGGCAGTACCTTGCTTCTGCAGCTGGGGTTTAGAGATAGCGAGGCAGTATCCATGAGATTGGCTTTCCCTGAACATATTTCTAGGTATGAGTCAGCATCAACTTGGTGGCAGTGAGTTCGGTTTTTTGGTTTGGGAACATGCACCCATGGAATCCCAGGCACCCCAAAATGGGCTTTCTCCTTGCCTTGCTACCTACTGACAGTTCATGCATGCCAGGGTTTTATTTTAATGAGCAACATTTGGGGGATTGCTCATGCAATGGCTCTTCTTTAACATTTGTTAATTTGCCCTTGCAACCAAAGTTCCTCTGGCAAACTTTCTGGAGTAGAGACTGTATTTTCTTTCTTCACTGTGATCCATCCTTCTGTGTACGTGTGCCTGTAAAAGTTTTAGGTCCTGTTCTATTCTCTTTGACCGACCCGGGAATGAGGTTGAATCTTAATGCATGACAGTCTCTGTTTGACAGTGGCTTCTCTTTCTTCCTGGTTTCCCTCATTCAGAGTATCCTTTTCAATTTTGACTCAAGATATCTGAAAAGACTCCTTGTTTAGCTTAAAGCAAGTCACTCACTCTCACTACCATTGAGTCAAAGCTGACTCACAGTGACCCAATATAGGACAAGGTAGCACTGCCCCTGTTAGTTTCTGAAGCTGAAACTCTTGACTGGAAGAAAAAGTCCCCTCATTGTGCTTCAGAGTCGTTGGTGGTTTCTAACGACTGACCTTTCAGCTTGTAACCCTGACTTGGTGCCAATATGCCACCAGGACTCTACTCTCACCTAAGACAGTCATTCAGCCCATCAAGTTCAACACTTTGGATAGGTTGCTTTTTGTCTTATGAGAATGAATTCCTCCAACGGTGGTAAAATTTCCTGTAATCTGGACTCCTTGACTATGCTGCAGACAAGCTGCCCAGCCATTGTGTTGGACGTGAAGGAAAGGTCCTGATGGAATCCCTGCCAGTGAGAGAAAGACTGCCAGGTTCAGGTAGGCAAGTCTCCCACTAGGAAGAGAAGTGTAAGTATGGACACAGGTTAATCTTACCTAGAGGGGAGTCAGATAATCCTCTAGTTGCTTTCCTAAAGTACAAGCACATTCCTTTTCTAGAAAGTACACTACCTGGTGTTTTTATGAAATGCTCTGCTGCACACACAGACACACACACATTGTTTGGGGTGGTTTGCATTCACCTCCTTCCATACATAGGATGAAGTCTTAAAATCCTCATACTTGTGAACCTGACCTTATTTGGAAATATGGTCTGGTCATTACAGGTGTAATTAGCCAAGTAAACATGAGGTCCTACTGGAGTAGAATATGACCAGTGTCGTTAAGAGATGCTGGAGGCGAAGATTAACATATTGCCTCTACAAACCCAGGATTGCTCTAAATCACACTACAAGCTTGGAGAGGCCTGGCACAGATGGCAAAGGAACCCAGCCTTCAGACCTCTTGGTTTTGAGTTTATTTCTGGCTTCCAGAAGTGTGAAATATGTGGTACTTGGTGATGGCAGCTCCAGGAAATGAATGTTCATAGAAATCCTAGTGACTTCTAGAACTGTCCATTGTACTCCCATCTCCAAAAGCTTAATACTGTTAAGACCACCTTCCTCTCATTTTCTGCTATTACTCCTGTCCTCTGACTCATCCTCAGAGAAGCCCTTGAGGACTTCAATCTTTGTCAGCTTATCGTGATGTCACCTGCCCTTCCATTGGGGTTATCTTTCTAAATACAGCTCTCAGTTTACCACTGCCTAAGACACAGTCCAAGCACTTCATCCAGTGCACAGTTGGTTTGGTCAAGAACTTTTATGTCAAGTGGGCCTCCTTGCAAGTGGACCTTCCCACCTCTGTTTCTCCCATTTTAAAAAATACCTATATTTTTATACTGGGGGAGTAGAACAGCCAACAGCCCCTGTACTGGACCCTATTAAGTGGAAGCTGCTTGTTCCAGAGGGTTACAGAAAACTTTGAGGAAATGAAAGTTGTTGGGAAAAATCTGGGCGTTGTTGCTTTTCTTGTTGTGATGAGTAGAATAGATGAAGCAAAGGGTGATGGTGGTCCCTCACACCCTCCCTCACACGCTCCGTCTCGCCTCAGACTGTGTCTGGGTCTGAGAAGGCCACTCTCATTCCTGCTTCTTAGGATTGTTGACGCCCACGCAGTTACAGAGAATGACAAAAAGAGCAATATGCCCAATATATTGGCAAGGATGGGCAGCAGCACGCCCCTGCTCATCCTGGCCACCCTCTCTTGACTTCAGCTCGTTGTGCGCAACCTCGTGGTCTCCCCATGCCACTTTTGTTCTTGCCATGCTGCCTCCCATACATGCCATTCATTTTTGCATCGGTTTCATGAAGACACCTATTACTCTGTACCTTGTGGGACAGCTTGTGTGTGTATGTGTGTGTGTGTATGTCATGCCCCAGACTAGATTTTAAAATTCCTGAGAGCATTATTTATCTTTGGTGGTGACTGGGCTCTTTTCAAGATTGTGACCTTTTGGAAGCAGTCAGTCTGTTCTTGGCTAACAGTGAAGTGCTTCCTATGAGTACCACTCAGAATCACCCTCCACCTCCCCACCCCTAGACTCTGGGAGGCCGTTTTCCCGTATGTGTGAGTGTGTGTGTGCAACAGTATATATGCATTTGTGTAATCCAAGTTCATTGCCATTCAGTCTATGCTGACTCATAATGGAGCCCCCCCTCCCCCCCGTGGTTTTCAGAGGCTGTAATTTTTAACAGGAGAAGAAAGCCCCGTCTTTCTCCAGGGGAACGGCTGGTAATTTTGAATTGACATGTGCATTGCAGCTCAGTGCATAAGTACTACATCACCAGGTTCTCTTGTATGTATGTATGTATGTATGTATGTATGTATATATGTATGTGTGTGCACCTGTACTCAGAGTAGTGGAAGGAGGTTGAAAATGGAGAGGACTAAGTTATTATAGTCATCCATAGTTAGTTTTTTAATTTCGTCCACAGTCTGTACCTTTGTCTTAGAATTCTGTGTCCTTGACCTGTGGACCTTTATCAGGACTCTTCGCTCCCTTCCTGGCAGCAGGCACCTGCCTACAGAAGACTTCGATTACCTTTTTTAAGTGGTGTGCTTGTATACCCTTATGATTTTCTAATTTGAAAGTAATTGCTGTATAGTTCTGAAACAAGGATATTCAGAAAACAGATAAATAGGAGGAAAGAAAATTCAGTGACAGCTCCATCTCTGTAGTGCTGGCTATTTTAGTGCTCAGTTTTCAGATGGTCTCTTTTGCACCCTGCTGTCAGTTGACAGGGCGTAGGCATCTATGGTAAATGTATGTGTGTGAGCCCTTTATGGGAAAATTCCACTACCTTTCCATTTTATTTGCCAGTGACTTTTTTTTGGGGGGGGGGCATCACTGCCCTCAGGTGGTGGAAATAGGAGGCCCAGACTTTGCTCCATGGAGCTGGAATCGAACCTCCATCCCAGTGGGCCGCAGCCCCGCGCACAACCACTACGCCACCGGGGCTCAGCCCCGCCAGTGACTTTTTGAAGCTCATATGCACATGTTACAGGTGTCTTTATATTTATTGAAAATAGTATTTGGATTGTATTATTTCATATCGTTACTGTTTTGCTTGCCAATATAGGTGGTTGTCAGTGTTAGTCACCTTGGAAGTGCATGATGTCTCATGGCCTCATGGAATTCATTGATTGTCACTGGTCCTCTGAATGGACCCTTAGATTGCACTCACCTTTTGGTTTGGATACATAGTTCTTTTATTTTGAAGTAGGAGTAGATTCTGCCATGCTTCCTACTGCCTGGGTAACATTTCTCATGAAAGAATTTCCCCGGGTTTTAATACTGGGCCCAGTTTCTCTCATGTTCTCATAGTTTTCTCATCTTTTGTGATGCTGCCAGGGAGTCCTGGTGACTCAATGTTGCAGTGCTCTGTTGCTCTCACATGGCATTCAGCTTCTAGAAGAGAAGCAGATTGAAGCTCTGTAAGCAGTTTTCTCTGTCTTGTGGGGTCAGATTTTTGGAGGTCAAATCACTGACAGTGGGTTTAGTTTGGTTCTGTATCTGTAATGTTAACTAATTGTGTGGAAGAATGTCCCTATTTCTCTTACTTCTTTGTTTTGCTCTTCATCTGGTGCTAGTGTTTCCCTCTCTTCATAGCCCCATGCCCGCTTACCTAGGCAAGGCCTTTATTTTCTTCTGACTGTCCCATCTCACTCCCCTGAGTTTAATTAAAGAATTACCTCTTTTTATTGGCTACCATTTCTTTCCAATTTGCTGTTGGTCCTTGTGATTAAATAGATCAATTTATTTACATTATAGTTTCCATTGCCTCATGTCAAGTTTGGAATTATTTAAGTGTTTATTAATTATTTCATCAGAGTTCTTGTTTTCTTCCAAACTAAAGAATCAATAGGGTGTTTGTGTTGCATGGCACAATCAAAAGACTCATCTTCATAGTTAATTGTCTGTTGCCCTAAATAGGGATAATCCTAAGGTTCTTTTAAAATCCAGAAGGCTTTTCCTCCCTGTGGTTCAATTTTTCGGCCCATTGCTAGTGGATTGTGTCCCTAAGGAGCTAAAGAAATAATTGTATATGCTAAAACCATGGGGATTAAATGATCTTGAGTTTGCAGTCGAATCACTTTAAGGTCTTGTTTAAACACGTTCATGTCTCCCACCCCTCAATTCCTGACATTTGTTGATCTGGGGAGGGGCCTGGTAATTTGCACTTCAACCAGTTCACCCTGTAGTGCACACACTCTCTGCCTCGCCCACCCTCATTCCTTACTTACTCAACAAATGCCTTGAGACCTTGAATGGAGGTGAGTGGGCGTGTGAGACTTGTACACCTCAGGGGAGTAGAAAGTCTCATCTTTCTTCTGTGGAAGAGCTGGTGGTTTCAAGACTGCTGACTGCCCCAGGGCTCCTTAAAACATTACATAATCGGGGGGTTGTTTTGTGTTATTGGCTTTTATATGCTCTGTGTTCCATAGCTGAGCATATTTATAAGAACTGACAACTTGTTTAGAGATAAAAACAAAAGCATGTGCTGATCTGTTGTAGGCAAGGACACTAGGGAATAGGGAAGGCCTCTGGGACCCAAGTGTTGTCTCTTGGGCTGTTTGGTCCCATAGAATTTCCCTGGGTGACTTGTAGAAAAGGTGTAATTTACTTTTTCTGGACGACCTTCCCTCTGCCCTTTTCCCCACCTGCTCAATCTGCTGGTGAACTGGTTATGCCTTAGGCTGCAACTTGTAGGTTCTTAGTTCAAAACTACCAGTTACTCCAATGAAGAAAGATGGGGCTTTCTATTCCCGTAAATTTTTATAGCTCAGAAACTCACAGAGACAGATCTGTCCTGTCCGATAAGGTCCCTGTGAATATGGATCAACTTGATGGCAGTGACTTTGGTTTTTGAGTCGGCCGTGCTGTCAGGAATATGCTACACTGCCAATTATGAGGTCGACAGTTCAGATGCACCAGCTGCTCCCAGAGATAAAGACAGGGTTATTTCTTTACAGCCTCAGAAACCCTATAGAGGCAAGGGTAAGAAATGACTTATGGCAGTGGGTTTGGTTGGTGTATCATAAAGAATACTGTGGAATAAACACTGGTGGTTCAAACCACAAGCCGCCCTGCAGTAAATTATATGAGGCTGTCTGCTTTTGCTTCCCAGAAACCCTATATAGCTTTGCTGTGAGTTGGTATTGAATCTGTGGGAGTAGGTAGACAGTAGTTAAATGCTTGGCTGCAAACTTCCCAGCTGCATCACAGAAGAAAGATCTGCCTATCTGCTTCCTGTACAGATTTCAGTCTTGGAAACCATTTGACACAGTTATATATTGTACTACAGGGCTGCCTTGAGTTAGAATCAACTTGACAACAATGTGTGTGTGTGTGTGTGTGTGTTTTAGAAGATAATCAGAGTGGTATTGATAATGGCTTTCTTTTCTAGTGTTAACATAATGAAATAGAATAATTGCGATTATCCTAATAGGCTTTGGAAATGAGAGCTATGGGATAGGCGGCTTTTGTGTGTCAGTCCTGCTGGATTATGAGGTTGTGGTTGGTAGTTGTCATTAAATTATGACAATACGTGTTTGAGTTTCCATTCCCTAATGAAACGAAGAAACGAGAGAGTAGTGTTAAAATAATGAGAATTGAAATTTCTCTCCGATCCAGCCCCAGTTCTTTGTGCAGTGGGGAACCCTCTGCTTCCTTATCACATGTTGGGGCCGGGGGCAGTTCACACTAGCTCACTGCAGCCTGGACCTTTGGGGTGTAAGTTCTTTCTTCCTGTTGGGCAGTAGGGAGGAGAGGCTGGGGCAGAGTCAGGATTAAGTTAATAACCTTTAGCAGCTGACTGGGCAGGTGCATTACAGGTAGAGCTCAGACATGTGGAGGCTTGGACAAGTGTGTGCAACTAATTCATTATCTTTTAGTTCCATTTTCCTCACACTCAGGGAAGCCCCCTCACATTAGGGGTTCTGTTACAGACCACCGCAACACAGTGAAGATTAAAATAAAGCTAGCCAGACAAATATTTTGGTTTCTCTGTGCATATAAAAGTTATGCCTCAACTGAGCCCCAGTGGAGCAGTGGTTGTGTGCGTGACTGCAGCCCACAGAGTTGGCGGTTCAGATCCAGCAGCAGCTCTCCAGGAGCAAGGTTGGGTCTCCTACTACCACCAGGGCAGTGATGCAGAAAAAAAAAGTTAAGCGTCATTATACTGCAGTCTACTACAAATAGGGCAACAGCATTATGAGAAAGTTTGGAATACTTCACAAATGAGCAGATTGTAACAGGGATATGTAAATAAGCACATGCTATTGGGAAATTGTCACAGACATACTCGGCTTGTAGGTAATACTTAGATATTAATATATATTAATTGATATTGATAAATGTAAGATATTATATAACATGCCATTTTTGTGGTGCACAATAAACTATAACGCCATAAGACATGAGATGCCTGTCTCTGTATTGGAGTTGAAAGAATATCTGATCATCAAAAGTGCAGGATGAAGAGGACATTGGTGATGGATCCCGGGGTGTGCTGTGTGTGTGAGGCCGGGCCAAGGCTACATTCTTGGCTACATGCTATGGACCCAACATCCTTATATGGGATGCTGGTGTGTTTAAACTCGGAAGAAAGCCAGCAATTGAGGCAGAGGTACTTCACTTAACATGGTAGCGATAAGTCCCCTCATTGTGAGACTGGCATTGTGAGCTGGAATGTAAAACAATTTGAAGAAAGCCTTTTGGCTGTTTTATTGACGGCCTCATGCCCCTTTTTTGATGTATGACATGTGGGGTCCCTATTGCTTGCCAGCAATTAGGGGCAAATCTCAACAGAGCAAGATAGTCTTAGGACTTGGAGACATTTGCCTGAACTACTCCCCAGTGAGCAGTGGGCATGGGGCAGGCGTATCCTGGAGGCAGATGGGGGGAAGCTGTTCATTGCCTGTGACAGGCAGACAGGATGAGCAAAGTTTAACCTAAATCCTTTCATTGATATTGGAAAGTCGTAAGCCTCCATGTGACACGGCCACATTCAACTCCCAGGTGATCTGGATGGAGCCTGCTAGCTATGCCACAGTGTGCGAGGCGTGTGCGTGTGTGTACGTGTGTGTGTGAGTACAGTGTAAACATTTTATGAACTGCAGTGTCTGATCCATCCGTCTGTCTGGGCAAGAATGTCCCTTGATAGTAAAAAGAACAGCAATCAGGACAGAATTGGTCAATGTGGCATGTCTAATGGTGGGAAGATATTTGAAGGACTCGCTATAGACACAATAGTCTCTCTAAATAGCCTCCTTGCACCCGGAGTCTTATTGCAGACAGGTTCATTAAGGAGAGACATTCTGACACACAGCATCACAGTAATGAAAGAAGCTCTGTTTTTCTAATATTGTATCTTGCCACTTCAGTTATGCTGCTCGTACAAGATTTCCCTTGTGTTGTTGTATATTTCTCCTGAAAAAGAATCAGTCTTCATAGAATATACAATTATTTTGTACAGGAATGTATAACTCATACCTAAGATCCAGGCCTCCCTGTTTATGTGCACTAGTGCAAAAATAATTGGCAAACACATCTTCCAGACCAAAAGATTCAAGCACCTTCAATTTGTTGGGCTGGAAGATGTTGCGACCAGAGTTATAATAAACTTAAAAAAAAGTGTAATGTTCAAAATGGATTTGTGATCAATCATAAAAGGGAAAAAAATATTAGGACAGCTTCCCATGAGACAGAATCCTTCCCCCACCTTCAGATTTTTTTTAACCACCTCCAATATAGTATCTGTTCAAAGAGTGGGGGGGGGGGGAATGCAAAAGGTTTTCATCCACCAAGCTTTACATAAAACTACTATACGATGACTTAAGCTATTGGATTTTCTGCCTGTTAATGGACAGCATGAACATTATGAACAAGGAAAAAAAAGGTTATATTGGTTTAAAAGTGGATATGGAAAATTTAATGTGCTCAAGTGGGAACAATGGCATATTAAAAAAAACACTCATGACACAGATCTAATAATTCACTTGCCCCTGTAGGAGAAGGGTATCAGCTCTGATACTGGTTCATAGTTTATTTTTATATACACCCCTGGTCCCAGCAGTATACCTCGTGTGTGGGTTCCAGAGAAAAGACAGAAAATAACCTGTAGGGAAATCAGCTTGGAAACCTTTCATTAAATACATTGTACTTTGTATTGTGTCGTTCACAGAATCTTTGGGAAAGAAAGAAAAGAAAAATCTGTTATCAGTTTGCATGTATGAAATATTATATTTGAATACTGTAATTTGTTTTAAGATTAAGGCTGAGGCTACAGACATATTAGTTAATTTTCACTTAGATCTTGTAGGTAATGCAATAGGAACATAAAAATTTGTTTCTACTTCTAGCCCCCACCCCAAAAGCAAAGATACCACTTTAACTTAAAACTCTGCAGGCTGAAATATTTTAGGGTTGGATATATTGCCATTATTTTAGAACATTGAGGTGGTAGAAATAATAAAAGCACTATTAAAATCCTTGGTGGAGTTTACCTGTCATTTGGCAAAAGATGAATTTCTAGGGAAAATTGAACAAAGTGTTAAATACATTCTCTCTTACGAAAATCATCCTTGCTAGAAGTCTAACTGAACAGTAACACCTCCATCACATTGAGTGTCCTTTGGAGTGAGCTTGTGTGTTGTCATTATCATTCACACATTGCTGTTGGTGGATCTTTAAAACTTGTATATGTCTCACCTTTGCTGTTGGTTACTCATGCAGCATGCTCTAAGGCAAGCCAACTGTGACCCACTTTGTGCCAATATTTGTAGCTAAATGAATACGTGTCTTCACATTAAACTTTGGGCACTATTAATGGGATTTAAATAAACTTCTGGAATTGCAAGCATTAAAAGTAGACTTTCATGCTCACACTCCACTCGGCTTTCAATAATTTGTCTCAGATACATTGCACTTGATCAAACTCTACCAGGCCTCCTCACCATCATTTTTAGATCTCTTGTTGTTCCAGGAGAAAGGTGAAAGGAAATAGAAGAAAGAAGTAGGAAGCAAAAACTGTTTATAAAGGCAAAGGCATGTATATTGTAAATATATTAATTTAAAATGAAAAGCATAGAGGCCAATATGTATATACTTACAAATATTAAAGATAGCAGATGGACTTTGGGCCTCTACTTAAGTTTTCTCTCCATGAAATAATTCTTTGTTCTAATAACCTGGTATTCTGTGGTACCTACCTTCCCAATACTTTCACTGAAGAGAAAGTGGGTACATAAGCAAATGTGGTGAAGAGAGTGATGGTGCCTGGCTATCAAAAGATATAGCATAGAGGGCAGTGGTTCTTACCTTCCTATGCCCTGACCCTTTAATATAGTACAAATTATTTTTGTTGCTACTTCATAACTATAATTTTGTTACTGTCTTGAATCATCATGTAAATATCTGATATGCAGGATGCCTTTTCATTCTTACAAATTGAACATAATTAAAGCATAGTGATGAATCACAAAAATGATATGTAATTCTATATTGTGTCTTGAAGCATGGTGTAGTATGGGTAACAATCTTCACACTGGGTACTTATATGTGGATGTATCTGCATGTAGATGGACTCACCAGGAGACAGGGAAGCCAGGTTTCTCATTTTCTAAGACCATTGGAATCATGCATTATTTTTTTTCTCTTAAATCATTTTATTGGGGGCTCATACAACTCTTTTCACATTCTATACATTGCGTCAAGCACTTTTATACATTTTTTGCCATCTTCTCAAAACTTTTTCTTTGTACTTGAGTCCCTGGTATTGGCTCCTTATTGAAATATGTGTTTTCCAAAAATAAATAAATGAATAATAAGAAAAGAAAAGAAATATGTGTTCCAATGGTTTTAGGCGACCCCGTGAAAGGTTCATTTGACCCCTAAAGGGGTTGAGACCCACAGGTTGAGAACTGCTCATCTAGGGTCTTAAGGGCTTGAAGTTAAATAAGCAGCCTTCTAGCAGGGAAGCAAATAAGCCCACATGAGGAAGCACACCAGCCTGTGTGATCATGAGGTGTCGATGGGATTAGGTATTGGGAATCAAAAGATCCAAAGCAGACAATTATATTGATGTGTGTGGGGGGGGTTGGATTAGAGACCCAAAGTCCATCTGTAGACAGTTGGACATCCTCCCACAGAAGGGTTACAAGGAAGGAACAGTTCAACCAGGGTGAAGTATAGCACTGAGGAAATGCATCATTTCTCTAGTTCCTGAAAGCTTCTCTCCCCCACTCACCCCCACTACCATGATCCAGTTCTACCTTACAAATCTGGTTATCCTGGAGCACACACATTGGTACAGATAAAAGCTCTCTTTACACATGGAATTCAGGGTAGATAAAACCCTCGGGAACATTAGTGGGAGTAGCATTATCATCAGGGTAGGGGGTTGGGGAGGGGGATGGGACAACCTATCACAAGGTTGGATATATCACCCACCCTTCAGGGGGACAAATAACAGAAATGTGGGTGAAGGGAGACCTTGGATAATGTAAGACAAGAAGTGTAAGACATAAAGTAACAGCAATTATATATAATTGGCCAAGGGTTCATGAAGGTGGAAGTGTGGTGGAGAAAAGGGAAAAAGAGGAGCTGATCTGAAGGGCTCAAGTAGAAAGAAAATGTTTTGGAAATGTTGATGGCAACATATGTACAAGTATGTATAATATTTAGCACAAGTGTGCCAATTCCCTTTCATGAATGATGGATTGTCATAAGATTTCAAAGACCTCCCCCCCAATAACATTACTAATAAAAAATAAACAAATTTTTTGAGTTGAATTTTGACCTTAGATACTTGAGGGCACACTCTCTGCCCTACAGTTTGTTAAAATATCATTACTCTTGAGTAGGCTGTGTTGAAAACATTTCTCCTAAGAGAGAGGATTATAAGCCTCACCTATCTCACCAAATCAATGTCTGCCCTCCTCCCCCTCACACAAACCACATACACACCTGTTGGACCCATTGGCATTTCTTGGCCCAGGGACATGGCACAGGCCTTTTACTCTATTTTAGGTCACCTTGCTAAAAATAGAAATTTTGTATGAATTGGGGTTAGAGTTTTGGAAAGGTAGGATGTACTCTGAGAAGTCGACCTTAAACGGACTAGCTCCAGTGTGAGTAAGACCCTTGTGGCGATCATGTACTTGATATGTCAATTTCATGATTGAGATGTAGGGGTGGAGTCTAGCCTGTTAATCTGGAGATAGCCATTGAATGGCCAATGAGGCCTCGGTGTGGGCATGACTTTCTCCTGAGGCTTCTGGGAAACCTAGTGTATTTCCCTCATGGAGATGAGAAGCCCTTTCCGCAGTTGTTGGGAGTCAGTCTCCGAGACAATGAACTATGGACAAGACAAGATGACAGCATCCAAGGAACTGGACGAGCCGGAGGAGGAGCCACACAGCCTTATCCTGATGGGTAAGCCACGTGGAGACCCCTGCCAGCGCTGAGTTGCTTCTACCAACACTGGATGCTGTTGATAGACACCCTGGAAGCGAGGGACCATGTGGAGACCCCTGCCAGCACCAGGACTCTGCACCCGCTGACCTGTGACTTTGTGAGTCGGAAGGAGACTTTATAGACGGGTATCATGCGTATGGGCTAATATCAGACTTAGGACTTTGAACTGGACTGGGTTGGGATGCTTTCTCAATGTTCCATTCCTTTTGTATATAAACCTTACGCTTATTTCCATATACGTATCTATGCATTAATTTCTCTAGTCTACCCAGACTAACACAACCCTCATTGGCAGTGGCTGTCTCAGTATGCGTGTGTAGCCTTCCTGTATGGACTCCTGTCCCAGTGCAGCCATCCGCAAGTTGTTTGTTGCTCCCTGTTGTTAGTCTTTGTAGCGTTCCGACTCATGACAACCTGACATATCATAGCATAAAAGCCCTCGGTCTTGTGTCCACTTGGTAGCGTTGGTAGGTTTCAGCTCACTGTTGGAGTCAGCTGACTCATCCCTCTCACAGATAGTTTCCTTTGCGTTGCCAGCCCTCCACTGTACCACATGTGATGTTCTTCTCTGACAGTTCATCCCTTCTCATCAAAGTTGTTGTTGTCATGGGTGGCCATTTCCCATTCATGATGACCTGGTATATAACAGAACAAGATATTGCTGGTCATGTGCAATGTTCATGATTTAAGGTTCTGTTGAACTTACTGTTGTGGCCACTGTGTAGATCTAGTCATAGACCAAGTTAATTTAGAGGGACACTGGCTATTTGGTATTTATGATTTGTGACTGTCAGTATATCTTTAAGACCCTGTCTATGTGATTTCTGGTGGTGAGTGAGCTTTGGGGAGGTTTCTCCTTACCACCATCTCTTGTTCCTGAATGGAACACGCTCAGCTCGTCTCTATGGATGTGCAGGGCTGTCCTGATTGTAGGTGGTGATCGATGGTCATTCAGGCTGTCACATTCTGAGATCTGGGCAACCCTTTCCAGGTGAGCTCTGAGGCAAATGACAATGTTAGGGGCTTCTGCTGTTAGAGTGTTTCTAGAAGAAAGAAGATTTCTTGTTCTAGCTATTTCTACTTGGCCTAACACTCATTTTAGCCCTGGGCTGCACATGGCAGCTCCTTCTCTCAGGAGCTGTGCAAGTCTCCCCAGCCCCTGGGTCTCTGCATTCCCCTAAGTCTACAAACTCAGGCAGCTCTCTCAGATTGCTCACTTGAAGGCTGTTGTGGTTGGTTTATACTCAGAGTACTGGGGCTTTCCAGGAATCAAAGACATGAGCACATTTCAATAGCAGTGAAGCTCCATCCATATTGATCTAGTGAGAGGTGGCAGATCTCACTGTTATTGAGTGATTCTTGTGTTCCAAGCCTCCTGCTAGCTGTAATGCATACAGTATCCTTTGATCATCACATTAAATTTCTTAAGTTCAGACTTTTCCATCCCCATTTTGCTTATAAGGAAATTGCATCCCGAATATGGGGTATCCCTGGTATTCAGATTGAGACCAATCTCATCCTCAAGCCAATGTCCCTTCATCGTATTTGGCATGGAGCCTGGTAATAAACTATTTTGCTTCCCTGCCCTCCAAGTGCCTGTCGTTTGGCCTTCACGTGTAGTGGTCATGGGTTGGGCTGCTAATCAAAAGGTCCGCAGTTCAAAAACCACTAGCTGCTGTGTGGGAGAAAGACAATGAGGCTTTCTACTTGGTCAAAGTCTTGGCCACACACAGGACCAGTTCTGCCCTGTCTGAAAGGGTTGTAATGAGTCTGCCTTGACTCAGAGGCAGTGAGTTAATTCTTTTGCTGTGGTAAAAAGTCAGTAATTAAGGGTCTCTGAAAAGCAATTGTGTCTACCAGGCACCTACTTTATGCCATGTACCATGCCAGAACCTCTACAGCTGCAAAGTGCACAGGCCTGGCAATGATCATATCAAGGAGTTTCAACAAAAATTGCGCAATGACTCAGTTATGTGCTACATGAGAAAACCATATGTTGTTACCGCCATTGAATAGATACCTACTTACAATGAAAAGCAAAACCAACATCTAACAAAGTGAAAAAAAATACTCAGAATTCACGGCCATTACATCAATGTCAACTCCTTGCATTGGACCTAGAGAACAAAGTAAGAGTGCCCCTCTGGGTTTCTGAGGCTAAAAATCTTTGAATAGAAACCACGTCTTTTCCCTAAGGAGTACCTGGTGGGTTCGATGGACTGACCTTCTGGTTAGCTGCTCAACTCATAACACATTAAGCTATCGGACTCTCATTCTAACTTAAGGAAAGTCCATGTTTAGATGTTCACATATAGAGCAGTTAAACTCTGACTTCGTGTTTAAGACGCAGGCTGGGCTTTTAGACTTTTTGAGAATTCTTTCTGTTGGCAGTGCTCAAAGATATTCTCTTGCCTTTTTTGTTCTTTCTGATCAAAATCTTTTACTAAGTCCTGTTTAGGTATTCCTCATTGTAGTTATTGGAATTCCAAAACTTGAGGTTCTGCCCCATTACCTAAGTTTGTTTCCTCAGCCCTTTTTTCAGTCAACTGGGGGGAGAGACTACAAATTCAAATATTATGTACAGACACCCATTTGTAAGTTTTGATAGAACATAAACAAGATAAAGGCAAAACTCACTGATCTTGAGGAAGATCATCAGTAGGAGGCCATATTGTTGTCCAGTTTACAGTCATGTAGTTAAATGAGATAAAGCATAGAAAACAAAGAAAACTTGTCATAAAATCATCATCAGTTCATCACAGTCATAAGTGGGATTGTGGAAGCTGGAAAAGAACCTTGATTTTCTAGTGGATATCTTATCATAGATTCAAAAACCTCAACAGGATTATGGTCCTCTGACCACAGTCTCTGAAACTCACTGGGGCAGTTCTGTCTTACAAAGTCA
>PVJH01006207.1:0-97405 GCA_004026705.1 Nesogale talazaci
GAGGTAAGGGAACAGTCCATTGAGCCCGGTCCACAGTGGATTGGTGGTCAACTCCTTTCTTCTCTTCTCCGAGTCTTCTTGCAGCCACTTGGTTTTCTCTCTTACGATTCCAGATTTGTTGGCATAGAAACAGCATCTTTCCTGTAAAGCCAAACAAATACCTCCCTGCTCTGTAGCAAGTAGGTCTAATCCTCTTCTAAAAACAGAAAATTTCTAAATTAGTAATTTATGCCATATAATAGAGTGGAGAACAACAAAAAAGAAAAACTCACGTCATTTTGTAAAGGCATCTATAATAGATACAAACCTGGACAAGAAATCCACTTCAAAGAAAACTTTTGGTTTCGGGTACAAACAAGACTACACATCTCAAATATAATTAGAGAGGGCATTTATTCAGTCTTAAAACATGAAAAGACAAGACAAAGACAAAAAACAGATCACCCAGAAGAAGGGCATCCTTAACATGAGGTCATCATGGCATTGAGTAGTTACAGATGGCTTTCGTGGATCACGGAAAGAGAAGAAAGCTGCCACAGAAACATGTCTGGTGGCAGACAAATACATCACAGATCCAAGTGGACCTACAGAATGAGAATGGGAACATGACTGGCCTACTTAAGCTATTCGAGCCCGCAGTGCTTACAAGATAGGCCCAAGGTTGTGCACCCAAAATAATCAGGGTATGACCCGAGTACCTCAATCTCCATAAAGGACACACCCAGGAAAAGCCCTAAGGAAGCCTGCTTCTCCCTGAGCTGGTTAGAAGCGTAATAATAATACACTCTCTAAGGTATGCTTCCTTTGGGAAAAATGGCTCTCAAACTCAAACTCATTGAGGACTTAACCCATAGTGACCCTTTAGACTACGGGTGCTCAATACATTGATCACAAATGTAGTGTGGGGAGATGGCATTAAAAAATAGATGTATGTTTCTCATCAATGCCATCAATTAATATACAGTAGTTGATCAGATGTAATTTTAGGTGTCAAACACAATTGTGCTAAGTGCGGTAAAACTGACAAGCTATGTTATCTCCAATTTTTAGACCTTTTTTTCTCTTAAGTGTAAGAAAGAGTATTAAAATGAGTGAGGGAGCTGGACCAAGTAAGAAGGCAAAAACATATCACTTTTATACAGAATGGGAGATTTTGACAGTACCAGCCTACATTCAGCTCAAGTCCAAAGCACAGGAACAGTTCTGGAACTTACTCAGAGAGGGAAAGTACCCCAACATGAGAAAATGTGCTGCCTCCTTGACTGCATTATTCAACTCTACTTATTGATGTGAGTCAGCCTTTTCCCACATAAATATCATTAAGTCCAAGTATCGTTCCACCATGACTGATGATCACTTGGAAGGGTGCGTGAGGCTGGCTCTCAGCAGCTACTATCCGGACTGAGCATCCCTGGATCATTCCATTCCATCAGTGCAAGTCGCCAGAGTAAACGCGGTGATGACCAAAAATGTACATAGTTAATTGTGTTGTGTTGTGAACTTTCAACTCATGGTTATGCAAGGCACATAAACATACATTGTACATATAAATAATTCTCAATGCATTCGTGAATAATGTAATAACTAAATATATGTTTTGCATTTTGACTTGGCCATTTTAGAAGTAGTTCCACACTGAAAAAAGTGAGCATCCCTGCGTTAGGCAGTGTTGAATATCCACCTTTGAGTTTCTAAGACTTTAAAACTTTTCAGGAGGAGGCAGGCTCATTTTTCTCCCGGTGGGTTCAAACCACTACTCTCATGGCTAGTAGCTGAATTTGTAACCCACTGGGCCACCAGAGTTCCTTCACCTACTAGCAGCATGATCTGAAGTTGGCTGCTCACTGCTTCAAGCTCGCAATCTACTTATATATTTGATGAGAAGAATATAAACATTACCTTATAAGATTGCTCTGACCACCTACGTTAACCATATAGAAATGGAAATTTTATCCATGTGGGGTCTTTAGAAATGAGTTTTTGGCTTTCACTGTTATCTGTAGCCTTCTGCAAGTCTAGGGTTCAGAGATTAAGTTCCAATACATTATACAGATAAGTCTCATATGTGAAGTAAAGGATGAAAAAGTAGTAACAAATGAAATTGGTTTTGATGTATATTAGTTTTTAATATTCTTAGAAAATTATTCTATTTTAAATGTCAGAAGTGGGGTTTCAAACTCTGAAATAATGTGTTTAGCAATCAGTATGCTTATTAAGAAGGATGAGTACAAGTAGGTAGAGGGAGCAGTTTAGCTGTGATGTGAGTTCCAGAACATCCAGACAGCTCTGTAGCTGGAACCATCCTTTGTAGTTGTCATAAGATTGGCTGAAATGGTTATGCCATTTCCCCCCTACATCAACCACTTTTGAATGTGCAATGCTCCAGAAGGGACAAGACTTTGGCTGAGGAATCTCTCACATCCAATATTGGGAAAGGAGAGCTTTTTTGATTTTTATATCTCTTGTTGCACAGAGGACACCTGTCTGTCCTAAAATAGACTGGAAGTAACATCCAGAGGGGAAAAGAGTGAAAGGTCAGGGATTAACAGCTCCTCTTTGTAATCTCAGAGGAAGGATTTCCTTCATCTTTCCTTTCATTCTCTCAGCTGCTCCCCATATCTAACTCTATGGTTCAAAACAAAACAATTTTAGTTACTACATTAGAAACAAAGTGAAATGCTCACAAGCTAAATTTGCTGAATACATCTTGTTTTACCAAATTGTGGAATCAAGGAGAGGTTTTACCTAATCATAAAATTAAATTAAAATTTTTTAAACTTTAGAAATAAAACAAAATCAACACAACTGAGTTGAAATAGGCTTAATTATACAGAGAGGAATTATCCAATGTGATTTTCTTAAACAGTATAAATTTGGTGGGAAATACTCTGACATTGCTAATACAACTTTCGATACTTTCAGTAATCATGCTCTTTGTAATAATATTGTGGTTATTGGTAACTCTCAAGGTGGTTCTGACCCATAGTGACCCTCTATGGAGCAGTTTGAAACATAGCAAGTCTTGGACCATCTTCACAATTTTTGAGCCCATTGTTGAAACCATTGTGTCTATTTTGTTTAGGGCATTTCTCTTTTTTGCTTACTTTCCACTTCTCCAAACATATTATTATTTTGCAGGAACTCATCTCACCTGATAGAACATCCAAAGTATTTGAGATGAAATTTTTCCATCCTTGCTTCCAAGGAGCATTTTGACTGTATTTCTTTTACGATAGGTTTGTCAGTTCTTCTGGCAGTCGACAGCACTCTCATTTTTTCCCAACAACATAATTTCAATCCATAGATTCCCCTTGGGCTTCCTTATTAATTATTTATGAAGCCATCAAAAATACCATGGCTTGGGGGTGACCTATGTGATTTAAGAAGTCATCCTTCTCTTTAGCGAGTGTGAGTTGACATTCTGGTTGATCAACAGTTTCAGATTAAGGTAGTTTCCAACTCAGATAAGGAAAATACATACGCAATTCTGTGGGTTAATGACAATTATGAGTACACAAGGAGGCTTCAAAAGGTTTATGATAATTCTTCAGCTCAAAAAACATCACTTATCCAGAAACTTTTTAAAACCCTCTCATAGAGTAGTCAGTTATACTGAACAATCCCATGGAAACTAAGGCTTTCCAGGACTACCAAATCATAACTGTGTAGGAGTATAAAGATGGCTTTATATTAAAAGAAGAAGAAAACTGATGGAGTATGTCATATCAATATTCAAGTGAGAAAATAATATCTTAGAAGAAAGTTTTGGTAGGTTGAAAAAAGGTGTACAACAGATGTTCCTATTCTGATCTCCAGAATTCTTGAATATGTTGTGTCATACTTATCAAGTGTTGCCAAAATAGAACTATTATGAATAGGTGGCTTTAACAAACAGAAATTCATTTTTGCTAACTATAGGAAGCTAGAAGTCTCAATTCATGGAACTAGTATTAGAAGGTTTTCTCTCTCTCTCTTTTGACTGTGGAGGAAAATCTTTGTCTCTTCAACTCTTGCTTCTTGGTTCCTTGGAGGTGTCATGTGGGATGACACCTACCTCTCCCCATCTATGCTGCTTTGTTTAATCTTCTCTTTCAGTATCTCAAAGGAGATTGACTTAAGACATGCCCTACACTAATATTGCCTTATTAACATCACCCAGAGAACTCATTCCCCCAAGGGAAACTGCACACAATTCAAAATTTTCAACAGCTTTAGTAATATATAATTCACATATCATACAGTTCAATTATTTAAATATATTAAAAAGAGCTGTGCCATCAATTTTAGAACATGTTCTTCATTGTACCCATGATTATTAGTTTCTCATTTCTGCACCAGTCTCTCTGGTCATAACCTTAAGAGACAATTAATATAGTTATTGTCTTATAGATTCACCTATCCTGGATTTTATGTAAAGAAAAACCATACAAAAACATAAAATACAATAAGAACAAAATATAACAGTGAAAGACCTCAATTGAAAAGAACGCAGGAAATAACAAAAAAATCAATGCAACATTCAAAGGGAGAAAAATGACAGAGTTTAAAATTGTAAGCCAATTACATCTCCGTTAAGATATTTTGCAATGCACCTTGGTCTCACAGGAAGGCTGTTCCCATCTCTATCAATGATCAGAGGGGATTCTGTGGTGGCTGAATCCCCATGGGGATACTTCAAGTGGCTTATGGATTTTCACTGTCACCATAACCTTCCATGCACACAGTTATAGTGGTTAGAATTTATGATAAATATCTTAGGGGCACAATTCAATCCATATCATGCTATTTATTACCTTACATGGCAAGGGAAAATTTTGCAGATATGATTACATCAAGGTTCTTGAGGTGAATTTTTCTGGGACTAAATATAATCATAAGATTCTTCATATGAGAGAAGCAAGAAAGTTAAGGTGAAGGCACTGTGATGATGGAAGCTGAGACTGGAGAAATGCGCTTTTGTAAAATGGAGGGAAAGGGCCACAAGCAAATGAATGTAGGTAGTATCTAGTAACTACAAAAGATAAGGGGACGAATTTTCTCTTTAAAGACTAAAGAAAGATCACCTTAACTCCAGCCCAAAGAGATGACTTGGGACTTCGTATTTCAGGAACACGAAGAGAAAACGTTTGTCTCCATTTTAAGTCACTGTGTCTGTGGTATAATGTATTATAGCAGCAACAGGAAACTAATATCAAGGATGAAAAGATAATAAAATTTCATATTTATTGTTGTTTCTTAAAGAGCTCAGAATGCTTTTTTAGCAAGATGAATTCAATAATCTATTTAAAATAATAGCACATAAAAACCTCACAAGTATATTTGAATCTTACTTTGGAAGTTTTAGCAAATGAGATAGAAATTGAATTACTTCTATTGGAAGGGGGATAAATTATCTCAGTTACTAATATCAGAGTAATATAAGGAAACAAGTAATTTCATCAATATTATTACCTTACAATTACTGCCAAGAAAACAAGACAATTTAATTCAGAAGGGGTCTTTATATACTTTGCTTTAAAGGCTAAACTATGAAGTACAACACATGCGTGGAGATAAACAAATCTAGTTATGTCATTAATATCAATTATTAGGCTGACAATGGAAAAATCATATAAAATCCCTAGATATTAATTGGCCTCATCTCTTACTCATTAATAATGTTCTTTATCAGGTTGTTGATCCCTGGGGGCTTGGAATTGATGTTCCTGTGATCCCCTTCAACTAAAGTCTAGGACATGACCTCAGACACATTCATTCAAACAAAGGCAGTGGAGGAAGTGAGAAAGATGTCAATGTTGACAGAGAGTTGGAATTCTGAAGCCCCAAGATGGCAGCAATTTTATTCCCTCATGTATTCTCAGCACTTAGATAATGCCTAGCAAACCGCACAAACTAAATAAATGTGCTGACAGAGAAAAGAGATGAGTTTTTAGGTTGAAAGAGCCCTTGAAGTGGCTAGCAACGAATAAAGAAAAAGAAAGAAAGAAAACTACGACTAACCAAGGTGGTTCATCATTGAGACATTTCAAAATGCACAGAATAAAAAGAATATCCAACAGCCTTCCAGAGAGAAAAGAAACTAGTGCACACAGATCACGAGTCAAAGGGAGTTTGGAAAGTGGGTTTTCAAAAGCAACAATAAAAAATAGAAGACCCTGGAGAAATACCATCATAATTCCTATGGAAAATAGATTTCAACAGTTAGCCAACCTATCAAAATATAAAAATATAAAAATATAAAAAATATAAAAATAAGATATAGACATTTCAAACATATACACTCTCAAATAGATTATTATCTATCCTTTTTTGGGAGACAACGGGAGACTATATTCAACCCAAATGAGAAAGTCAATCAAGTAAGATAAGGGCAGAAGACACCAGGAATGAAGGACTCAGCTCAGCAAAGGGGCGAAGGGAAAATTCACTCTGTTGCTATATTTTCCATTCAGTTAGAGAAGAACCAGAAGGTTCTTAGAGAAATGTCTACATGAGTAAGTAATTGATAAAGGCTGATACACTTAATACTTTGGGAAGAGATTAATATGATAATGGAGTGATTGGAGATTAAATTAAGTTTTTTTAAAAACTCAAACAACAATAAGAAACAAGACTATCATTAGTCTTGAGGGGCATGGAGTTGTAAGGTAAAGAACAATTGTTCATATGTAAGTTCAAGTTGAGGCTGAAGAAAATTAAAACAATTCCATTAGAGTCAAAATATGATCTTGAGTATGTGTATTCCACCTGAATTTTGAGAACATTTCAAGAACAGATTTGGTGCACTGAACACTAACATCAGGTCACAGAAGACCTGATGAATTGTGGGATGATATCAAGAACATGTGTTTTTTACCATATCTAAGCAAAATCAAAGGCAGTAACAGTCATTTATGGCAAGTGAATTCAAAGTAAGGAAGCATGTTTCCAATATTGTTCTACAGGAGGGAAAGTCAAGAAAATAAATATCCAACTTTCCTATGTTATCTCAGAGTTGCTCCTGCAAAAACTTGACAATGCTTGCCTCTGTACATGTATAACTTACTGTAAAAGCTTCATTCTTTTTTAAAAAATCATTTTATTGGGAGTACATGCAACTCTTACCACAATACATACATATATATGCATATACATATATATATCCATTGTATGCCATGTACATACATTTGTTGTCCTCATCATTCTCATTTGCTTTCAACTTAAGCCCTTGGTATTAGCTCCTCATTTTCCCCCTCCCTCCCTGATTTCCCCTCTCATGAACCCTTGATAATTTATAAATCATTATTATTTTGTCATATTATACACTGTTCAATGTCTCCCTTCACCCACTTCCCTGTTGTCCACACCCAGGAAGGAAGTTATGTGGAGTTCCTTATTACCAAATCTCCCTTTCTACCCCACCTTCCTTCCACTCTTCCAGTATCTCCACTCTCACCACTGGTCCTGAAGGGATCATCTATCCTGGATTCCCCAGGTTTCCAGTTCCTGGCTGTGCCAGAGTACATCCTCTGATCTAGCCAGGTAAATTTGGAATCATGATGGGAGTGGAGGGTGGGGTGGAGTGGAGAAAGCATATAATAACTAGAGGAAAGTTGTATGTTTCATCATTGCTACACTGTTCCCTGACTGGCTTGTCTCCTCCCCACAACCTTTCTGTAAGGATATGTCACATTATTTACAGATGGGCTTTGGGTCCCAATCTGTACAGCCCCTCATTTATAATGATATAATGTTTAGTTCTTTGATGCCTGATACTTGGTCCCTTTGATACCTCATGGTCACACATGCTGATGTGCTTCTTCCATTAGGCTTTGTTGCTTCTTAGCTAGATGGTCACTTGTTTACCTTCAAGCCATTAAGACACCAGAAATCATATCTTTTGATAGCTGAGCACCATCAGCTTTCATCAGCACATTTGTTTATGCACGCATTTGTTGTCAGTGATCATATCAGGAAGGAGGGCATGCAATGATATTTTTTTGTTCTTTTTGCCTGGTAACTGATCTCTTTAACACCTTGTGGTCACACAGATTGGTGTGCTTCTTCCATGTGGGCTTTGCTGCTTCTGAGTTAGATGTTACTTTAAAAGACTTGAAAGTAAACTAAGCTTCATTCTTGGCTGCATTTTGAAAATGTGATTAAAGCTAATAGAGGAGAGGAAAGTAACAATACATAAAGAAAAAGTATTACAAAAGTGGCAGGAAAAAAATTCAAAGACTCTGAAACTGGGTGTTGATTATAGCAGAGTAGCTAAGACAAATGAAAGAAATGATGAAGTCAAAACCGAACAGAAATTTTCAAAAGGTAAAGATATTATAATGAAATGTGCAAATCCCTGAATTAAGAAAATCAAAAAGGAGGAACACACTCAACAAATTTTAAATGTTGAGAAATCAAGAAAAATTGAAACTTCGCATTGCAATATTAAAGGTTCTATGGGCAAAATAATGGCCGATGCAGGAAGCACCAAAAGAAGGTGGGAGTATACACAGAATCAGAGTAAACAAAAGTGAGTCGGAATTCCACCATTTCAGGAGACAGCATATGAGCAAGAAGCAATGGTACTAAAAGAAGAAGTTCATGCTGCTCTCAATGCATTAGCCAAAAACAAGGTTCCAGGAATTAATGGAATACCTATCAAAATGTTCTAACAAACTGATGAAGCACTGGAAACACTCACTACTCTCTGCCAAGAACTTCAAAAGGCAGGTACCTGGCCAACAGACTGGCAGAGACCCATATTTGTACCTATTCCTAGGAAAGGTGACCCCAAAGAATGCAGATATTATCAAATAATATCATTAAAATTACATGTAAGAAAAATGTTGCTTAAGATTATCCACTAATAGTTGCAGCAGTTCATTACCAGGGCACTGGCAAGAAATCAAGCCAAATTCAGAAGAGGATGTGGAACAAGGGAGATCATGGATGACATCAGAGGAATCTTGGCTCAAAGAAGGAACTAACCAGAAAGATATTTACTTTGTTTTTCTGACTATATGAAGATTTTCACCATGTGGATAACAAACTATGGATAGCACGAAGAATAATGGGGAATCCAGAGCACTCCATTGTGCTCTCGAGGAACCAAGAGTATTGCGTGGACTCAACAAGGGAATACTACATGGTTTAAAATCAAGAAACATGAAATGTGAGCATCAGAGTTGTATCCTCTTAGTAGTGATTGAATCCATCCATTGAGAAAATACTCAGAAAAGGTGTACTATGTGAGGAAGAATATGGAATCAAAATTGGAGGAAGACTTAGTAACAACCTTAGACGTAAAGATAACAGAACCTAACTTGCCAAAAGTGAAGAAGACATGAGGCACGTGCTGGTAAAGATCAAGGATCACAGCCTCTAATATGGATTGCAGTGCAATGAAAAGGAAACCTAAATCCTCACAAACTGAACCAATGGGTAACGTCAGGATACACGGAGAAAAGATTGAAGTTGTCAGGGGTTTAATCTCACATACTTTGAACATGTTATCAAGCGAGTTCAGTCCTCAGAGAAGGACATTCTTGTTAAAGTAGAAGGGCAGTGAAGGGGCAGACTGACACAGTGGCTGTAACAGCATCAATTTTGCAGCTGGTGCCAAGCTGGTGGGCATTTCCTTCTGCTGCACATAGGGTCAGTAAGAGTCGGAACATAACAGTAACAAATAATAGCACAAGGAAAGAAAAGTTTGCCTAGGATAATTCATGGCTCAAGTATGAAAAGAATTCCCAAAGCCATTTGATCACTGAATATCACAGAGGCACCAGCTTAAAGACATAAGACTATTCACAAGGGTTGGGGTATGTGCGAAGGAGCTCAGTAAAATTCAGAGAATGCTTACAAATGAACTATCAAGATGTAATAATATACACAGGCTATTTAGAGATTATTGTGAGAAACACCAAATGAATTAGCTGAAAAAGTTTAAAACAGTTGTTCTTAGTAGATAGAGAAATAAATAAGGGAACCAGTGTTATATTTCATAGCTAATCGTGTAGAAGAATTATTTTCCATTGTAGTGTATGCATACATTTAATAAAAACAGAAATAATAAAATGAACAGGAAGGAAGGAATGATGGAAGAGGATAGGAAAAACGGAGTGTGGCAGTCATGTGCTTATGTTAATTTTATGATTGAAATGTAGGGGTGGAGTCTAGCCTGTTAATCTGGAGATAGCCATTGAGTAGCCAATGAGGCCTCTATGTGGGCATGGCTTTCACCTGAGACTCCTGGGAAATCTTGTGATATTTCCCTTGTGAAGATGAGAAGCTATCTTCCCCAGTTGTTGGAAGTTAGTCTCAGAGACAATTAATCACGGACAAGACAAGCTGGTAGCTTTGGAGAAGTTGGAAGAGCTGGTGGAGAGACCACACAGCTTTGCCCTGATGGAGCCAGACCTCTGAAGCTGGGGCAGCCAGATGGAGACCTCTGCCAGTGATGAGTTGCTTCTGCTGTTGATGAACCCTGAGCCCTGGAGGCAAGGTGCCCTGCCAGCACCGGGATTCTGCACCCACTGACCTTTGACTTCATGAGTCGAAAGAAGACTTTATAGACTGATTTCAGGCATATTGGTTAATATCGGACTTATGACTTTGGACTGTACTGGGCTTGGGATGCTTTCTCCATGTCCCATTCCTTTTGTATATAAACCCTTTCCTTATATCGATATGCGTGTACTTGAATTTGTTCCTCTAGTCTACGCGGACTAACACATGGAGGGAGAGAGCAAGGAGGAATGGAAAGTTGGAAGAAAGTTAGATCAAATCATCAGAAATTTAGTGATACTTAAATCATTTTGGGGCATTTCTATAACAAATAACTATCCGATGAGTGGTTTAAACATCAGTAATGACTTGTGGAACTGAGACCAAAAACTCTTAACATTGTGACCAAAGATTACAGATTCTCCACGGAATACTGTAGTCACTCAATAGTGCCATGCTTTGTCCTGTGGAGATACAAGATTAAAAGAAAAACAAAACAAAAAATATCAGTTATGTATCACCGCATAGCTTTGGAGGTCAGAAGTCTCAAATATTGGGCAGAATCACTGTGTCAACAGGGATACTTTTCTTATGGAAACTTTAACTGAGCATCTGTTCCCTTAATCTTCACAGCCAGCATCATGTTCCTGACCCTGGAATCTCATGATATTCCTTCTTCTTTCTCCTTCTGCTCTTCTTTTTCACATTCAGTGGTCCTTTTGATTACATTAGAAGCTCCGGCAAGTTACTCATTGAGTGCTAGCCCTGCGGTTAGCAGTTTGAAACCACCAGCTGCTCCAAGAGAGAAAGAAGAGGCTTACTACAACGGTAAAGAGTTATAGTTCTGAAAACCCACAAGGGCAGTTGTGCCCTATCCTATGCAGTTACTATGAATCAGAATGGATTCAATGGCAGGGAGTTGTTGGCGTTTTTGAGTGCTTCTACCATTGCTTCTACCTAGATAATCCAAGACTCTTTCTTTTTATTATTTCAAAGTCAGATAATTAGCCCTCTTGATTCCATCTACAACTTTAATTTTGCTTTACCTTTTAGCCTAGCATATTCACACACATTCTAGGGATTAGAATGTGAGCATCTTTGAGGAGGGGAATTAATCTGTCTCCCATGTAGTTACATGACAAACATCAGTGACAGAAATACATTGGTGATGAGAGATAAACTTAATAACAAATGAGACCCAACATTCAGAGATAATTATTGGTATAGATATATGAATAGAAGTAGGATGGATAGGGATAACTATTGAAAGAAAAGTAGACAGAGACAGCGATGGAGCTATTCCCACCCACGTGACATGAAATTGGAAAATATTTTTAGTTAAGGAGTCTCCTAAATATCTAGAAACTACACAAGTCAGAAAGCCACTGGCTTAGCCTATATTTCAAGGCAGTTCTGCTGAATATGCTTGATAAATAGCATATCATTTATATCACCTCTACTCTCCTAACAAGAGGCTCTGGTGGTGAAATGGTTAAGTTCTTAACTGCTAAGTAAAATGTTGAAAGTTTGAATCAGTTCAATGGTCCTGCAAGAGAATGATCCAACATCTGCTTCTGCAAATTTCACAGCCAACAAAATTGCATGGTATTACCCTGCTCTGGCACATGGAGTGTCCATAATATCAGAATTGAGCCCACAGTACTCAATGACAAACACTCACGACAACCCCAACAATATAATGCAACCAACTCTCTAATTGAAAGGTCTTAGGGCTTTAGCCAAGACTATTGACCATACATAATGCACAGAACTAAGTGTAATTCCCCTCACCCCCATGCCAATGAGATGAAGAGTATCATTCTTATTAGAGCGATGTGGCACTGAGCACCTAGAAGGATAAGTGACACACTCTATAAAATTCTGCTCTAAAGAAGATTTGGGACTCCATATTCTTTCTGCTACCACACACTTCACCTCTGATTACAGAGCTTCAGGATCTCTGAATCCCTCCTGGAAATGGTAAGTAGTAAAACAATATTCAAACTACATGTTGAAGAACAGGCTGGTCTCAGAAGGTGCATTGACACAAGGGAGAAAATAAAAGTATTGACTGAACTCCTGCAACAAATATACATTGTTCAGTTCTGTGCTAGATACCTTCTGACTGATATATTTTCTCATTCAACTCTATTTTTTTGCAGAGTACAAATAACACTTATTTATTAGAACATATTAGTCTGAATAGCGTAATGGAAAGATGTTAACCCATCCTTGGTATCCTTGGTTTGGTTACTCTGAAAATGATAACTGCAAGATGTCTATTATCAAAGCTAATGCACATGTCTCATCTGAAAAATATTTACTTCTACTGGGACATTGTAGCCTCCAACAAAGCTTTACAGTTATTTCTGATGCTGATCCTTTCCAAACAATATTTCTCTACTTTTAAAAATAAACTTTCAAAAACTTTAAATTCCTACATGTTAGTTCATTCTCATGGTCAAATCATAGGAAGAGAGTTGATTCATTTGAAACACAAGTTAAGGGCAGTATAGAAATGCAGTGTGACAAAAGACCTAAAATAAAAGGAATATTTGATTGGTTTTAGATCCTCCAGAGGCATTTGATCCATGGAGGTCTGGCCTCAAAGGAAAATTTTTAAAAGCCCACAAAGCAAGTATTTTGATCACCGAGTTTTATATGCCATGCTAGATTTCATTTTCTTTTAAAGGAAAACTCCTAAACTTAGTTAATCTTAAAACAAAAAGTATCAGTCAAACTGAAAATCATAAAGCACTTAATAAGGGGTGTGGATTTTCCCAACAACTTTAAAGGGGGGTGTTAAAAAACAGAGTTTTAATCATTTCACTGCATTTCAGTCTTGCTTTGAAGCCCACATTACTCCAACCAGTTCCTGCCCGTAAATGAGAACCATAAAGTATAGGTGGCAAAAATGATACAGTGGGGCTTCTAGCTTCTCCAGCTCCAGTTGTAGAAAAGGAAATATATGTTTTTCATACTAAAGTTACAGACTGTGGATATGTACACACAGATCAACTGTTTTCAAGGAAAGTGAAAACTGAAGAGTTACTCATTTAGGTCCTCATTAATAGATTTGTCTTTGAGAAGCATTGCTGATTGACATGAGGCACACATCTGTAGGAAATGGAGTTTACATTATTTTCAAAAAATAATATTTTTGTTAAAGGTTTTTGTTATTTTCTGGAAGGGAAGGTCTTAAAATCTTCCTTAAATATCTTTTTTATTGATTCATTGATTTTTCTGAAAATGTCATTTCATGTCTTATTTATTGTTTTCACTTTTTTGTCAGCACATAAATTCATATGCCATAAAATTTCATGATTTAAATATTTTTAAGAGTTGTGTAGTCATCACCACAATCAATTTTAGAACACTTTCTTCATTCTTGTAACCATTATTAGCTTCTCATTATCTCCCAATCTCCCTTGACATAATGCTAAAGAACTATTATTCTAGTCACTCTTTCTATGAAATACTTATCTTAGACTTCATACAAAGAAAACTATACCAAAGAACTACCAATAACAAGAACAAAATAAAACACAGAAAAACCTCAACTAATAAGAAGGCAGATAATAAAAAGTAGGACAAAATAATAATGCATCAAATGAGAAAACAAATGATAATGTTTTCAATTCTAATCTACCTTTCTCTGCAGCAATCCACTTTCCAATACTTTATGAGGGCACAACTTTTCACATCCCTAGTCAATGGTCTTAGGGAGTTTAATGGAGTTTAATCATAATGGGAACTCAGAAAATTTGGGCTTTCACTGACTTTTTATGCAAGTTAGGTACTCAAAATTTAAACTCTCATACACTTCCCTCCTCTGATCTTAGATCTTATTGTTTACAATTCTTGCATCACATTGGGTAGTGTACACCTTGGTTTTTAGAATGATGATACTTTGACCCAGGGAGGTTGAGTAAACTTCTCTCTAAAAGTCACTCAGTCAGTACTGAACAAATAGATTTTCAATCACAAAACACCTTTTTAGGAGTTGTGATGTCTCAGGAGTTAAAGCACTTGGTTATTCCATAGGGGAAAGATGTAGCAGTCTGCTTCTATAATGAAGCCCTCCGAGGCAGTTCTACTCTGTCTTATGGGGTTCCTGAACATTGGAATCAATGTAACAACATTGCACTTGGTATTGCACTTGGTATTTTGTTCATTCATCCAAAAATGCTGTTGTCACATCTGCCAAGAAGACCCTGGGTGGTACATAAAGGTAATGCATTTGGCTGTTGATAATGAGGTTGGAAGTACAAGTCTATCCAGAAGTACCTTAGAAGAAAGACCTGGTAATTTATTTCTGAAAAAAAAGGCAGCCAATGAAAATCTTATGGAACACAGTTCTACTTTGAAACAGATGGCATCACCATGAGTCAGAGTCAACTGAACTGCGACTTGGACCATGAGTCTGGCATAATAATACAACAGTGGAAAGCAACAACAACAACAACAACCAAAACTCTGCACTCAAGAAGCTCAAAATCTAGGAAAGAGAGAATCCCACAAACCTTAGCTACAAAAATGAGCACAGAGAAATAATCAAGTGGAAACAGAAGAGAGATTGGTTAGATGAGAATCATGGTAGGAAATGAAGCTGCAGATGAAGATAGGGTCCAGGCCCTATAGGACTTTGAAGGACACCAGAAGACCTTGTATTTTATTAAAGGAAGCTTGTAGAAGGTTTTGATCTGAGTTATTGCATCATGATGCTTCTTCAGGTCTAATTAATGCTATGACTCAAATTTCATTGAATTGATTCCACAAATTGATGTTTATATTTTATTTGAAAGATCAAACAAAAAGCATATCTTCCCAGGACACCCTTGGTTTGGTGAAATTAATGCTTGACAAGTAACCAGGCAAATTTCTCAGGTTCAGGGTCAGATGTTCTCTCTCTTGTTCCTACGAATCTAGATCTTGTTTGCTTTTCTTGTCCTTTCTAGTGATAGCAAAACAATTCATGACCCTTTCCAGAGAAGTTCAAAATGATTATATTTTTAAATATATAAATCATTTTATTGGAGGGCTCTTACAGCTCTTATAACAATCCACACATCAATTTTATCAAGCACATTTGCACATATTTTGTCATCATTTAAAAAACATTTTCGGTCTACTTGAGCTCTTGGTATCAGCTACTCTCCCCCCACCCCCCACCATCAAAGTACTCTCACGAATCCATTAAATTTTTAAAGATGCAAAGATCTCAATGCTACATGGGAAAAAACTTTTAATCATTTTATTGGGGGCTCATAAACTCCCATTACGATCAATAGCTACATCAATTGTTTGCAGACCACATTTGCACATTTGTTGCCATCATCATTTTCAAAACATCCTCCTTCAACTTAGGCCCCCAGTATCAGGTCTCCATAGTTCCAATTCCCTCCTCACTTCCCCTTCCCCATGAATACTTAATAATTTACAAATTTTCATTATTTTGTCATATTGTATACTGTCCAATGTGTTCCTTCACCTCCTTCCCTGTTGTCCATTCTCCAGGGAGGAGGTTATATGTAGATCCCTGCAATTGGTTCCTCCTTTCTACTCCACCTTCCCTCGACCCCCCCAATATCACCACTCTCACCACTGATCCTGAAAGGATTTCCCATATTTCCAGCTCCAGTGTACATCCATCCCCTGGTCTAACTGGCTTTGTAAGGTAGAACTGGGATCATGATAGTGGTTCAGAAGAAGCATTTAAGAACTAGAGGAAAGTTGCATAGTTCATTGTTGCTACACTGTGCCTTGATTGGCCTGTCTCCTCACAAGGGCACAATTTGATTACTATTATTTTTTTAACATAACCTACGGCATGGATTTTGTGAGATGGCTGTGATGCTAAATATTTAGTCGATGTATCCCCCAAACAAAGATCTTTGGTGGTTCAGTGGTTAAAGCAGCTGGCTGAAAAATGGATGGTTGGAACTCACTGGTCAATGGAGAAAGATGTGGCTGTCCCCTTTTGTAAACCTTTATCACCTTGGAAAACCTACAGGACAACTCCACTCTGCCTTATGAGTTGCAATTTACTCAACAGCAACCGGTGAGTCCCTAAAAGCAATTGATACTCAGTGTCTCATTGTTGTTGGTTTGGCTAAGGTGGTCACTGTACTTATTTCTCTTTCTGTAAGGAAAGAAAAAGAAAGCCTTCCACCAATCCTACTGGAAAAGAGTGTAGATTTTTCTAAAGCTTAATACATCATAGTTAACATAGCCGTCCTTTTCATGAAAAACACAAAGCGTGGCTATCGAGTGGGTGTTAACTCATACTGGCCCCGTGCATTAAAGTATAGAGCTGCTCTACTGGGTTTTCCCTGCTGGAATCTTTAAGGAAGCAGATATCGGACCTTTCTTTGTGGCACCATTTAGTGGTTGCAAACTGATTTTAGGGTAGCAGTTGCATGCAAATGGTTTGCAGCACCCAGAGGTCTTCTTTTCTTTAAGCATCTTCAAAATGAAACTCTGTTGTTTTAAATTTCAACCCAGCTAGAACTCTTGTTGAAACCGATTTTGAACACCAGGATTTACTCACGTTTTAAAAGTTTAAAAAAACCCAAACATCACAAATTATTTAATGAGTATAATATTGGCCAAGATGAAAGATACCACATTCATTTAAACCTATCTATTTAAGTTCAGTGTGAAGTACATACCAATAAGGCATTTCTCACAATGTTCTGTATCACCATTAGGCTCACGCTCATGTCTTAATGGATCTAGAGAATGGCAGAACTATGAAGAACCCGGACTGTAGGTTCTGGCGTGATTAGCCTTGTGAATTGAAACTTTCCCCACTGCCACCGAGTCAATTCCAACTCTCAGTGACCTACAAGGAAGCCTCAAACAGACCCTTTGGCTTTCTGAGGCTCTCTTTCCATGTCCAGAAAGCCTCATCTTTCTCCCTATGGTTGGATAGCCCACTTGAACGGCCCATGTTTTGCTTAACAGCCGCGGGCGTAACCACTACACTGCGGGGCTCCTCAATATCTTCAGGCCTCTGTTTTTCCATCCATCAGTGGAAACAAATAGGTCGTATGACGTGTTTAGCACAATGTCTGCCACCTGTGAGCTTAGAGTTGGAATTGACTGCCAGTGGATTTGGTTTGGTTTACGTCCCCGCAGTGCTGTTCTCCTTGAGATGCGGTGCGCCTCAACCGTCAGGAGCCACAGCCAGTGTGAGTCAGAAAGTGCCTTCGAGGTCTTTGAGTTCACACACACACCCCACTCCCCACCCCCCAGTGTCACAGAGAGGAGCATGCGACCCAGGTCGGAGAACGATGGATCAGGGGCACGTAGTTATCGGCAGAAGAGAAACAAGAACACAGGTTGGCTCACCGTGGATCACAGTCTTTCACGGGGGTCAGCTGAATGGGAATCCCTCTTAGAAGGTTATGCCGCAAAGCGCTGTACATGCAGCATCTTGTCTGGCGATGGTGTCAACATTGACTTGGCCATGGCGGTGGCCACACAATACAGCCTAAAGGCAGGATGCTGACGTAACGATTGGCGTGAAAACGGCCAGCTGAAAGCCCGGAGATCATCATTGATGCTTTGAAGAGACACCTGGAATTTTTTTTCCAACCCATGTCATTCCCTTCGCCCAATATTTTCAAGAGCTTCGCATGTCACTGGTAAATAAATAAACACAACTTCAAGTTTTATCAGTGGCCTTTCAGACTGGTGCCACTTAGCTCCGCGGAGTTCTCTCGCTCCCCCTCATACTGCTCTTTACCTCCTTGTTCTGCTTTATTGGCTCCTTCCTGCCTTTGGAATTCACCACTCACCTCAATCTCAGAATCTCCATGTATCTTTCCCTCTGTTTGGAGCCTCTTCCCCACGACAAGGGTGCAATAGTAGGCATGGACAGATGCAAGTATATGTGAACTGACAAACTCAATCCAGGACGGTCCCTCACCAGATCCTGAAGTCATAATCTGATATGCCCATAGGGTCACTTACCTGAAAAAGTCATTTTCACTATGAAGTCTGGCACAAAGACAATACATGGTTCTATCAATGTGATCAGAAATAAGTATCTGAACCGTCTAAGGTTGTCTCAAATCCCCAAGATTGCATGAACATAGAACTTTCATGCTTTGTCGTTATCAGCTTAAGTCTCCGAGTTTACAAAAGTGGTAAAAATACCTATAGTAATAAAGTTTTCATTTTTCCTTACTGTGCCCCCTGCAGGGGTCATAGTTTCTTTTTGAGGGGGGGGGGTCTTACATGCTTTAACGCATTTATACTTATAAATAATTATCATTATTGCCCTTATTTTGTAGGGAAGGAAGCAGGTGCAGAGAGCTTTAATTGATTTGTTCAAGGTCATGGAGCTACTTACGGGGACAGAATGGGGTGCATTCAGTGTTTCCCGGTTATTAACCTTTTGTAGCACTCACTGTTTCTCAGTTACTCATTTAATGACCTTATAGTGGTTTGGGAGTGTGTGTGGAAACTACAGGAGGCCGCTTTTGTTCTTTACTGTATATAAACACCAGTTCTGGTCAAGTTGCCATTGGCCAACTCATAACTGAAGGTCTTTTCATTCTGTACTTAAAGCCTCTTTGCAACCTGCCACTTCTAGATCCCACTCTGAAATTCAGTTCTCTTTTCCTTGTCTTTCTGGCTGTATGCGAGGCATTTGAAAGTACATGCACAAAGCTAATCAATTTCTCCATCCATTGCTCTATCATCTAAAGTCACTCATTGACCTCATTGACCTCATTGACCTCAGCAGGCTACCTACAAGCAAAAAAAAGTGTGACGTGACGCAATATTATAGTCAGTGTAACAATTTCCAAAGAGTAAATCTCCCTTGAATTTTTTTGTTGTTCTTATTTTGATTCCTGCCCCCAGCCCCAAATAATCAAGCTATTTAGGCAGAGAAAAACAACAGAATTAAGTGGTCTTCAAAAACTCCATGGAACCTTCTTGTTCTCTTTTAATTCCACTTTGCTGCACAGGCTTGGAAATCCCCTCCTATCTGTGGTCCGCACATCTGGAAAATTGTTTTTGGTCAGTAACTAAAAACAGCCACCTGCTTTCTTCAGAAACTTTGAATGTGTGATTCTATATCAGCAGTTATCAGAGGGAGACTTTGCCTTTTAGGGGTCATCACAATATCTAGTGGCTATAAGCTGAGAGGGTTCTTACATGTTTTAAAAGGCACATTACAATCCAAAACAACAAAGATTTTTTTCAAAATGGGGATTTCAAAACACTTCATTGTGCTCATGAGGAAACTATACATGGATCAAGAGGCAGTTGTGCGAACTGAACAAGGGAATATTGCATGTTCCAAAATCAGAAAACGTGTGAGACAGAGTTGTAGCCTGTCTCCCTCTTTGTTCAATCTGTCTACTGAGCAAATCATCAGAGATGCTGCCTTATATGAAGAAGAATGACACATCAAGATTGGAGGGAGGCTTATCAACAAGTTTCAAGATGCAGATAACACAACATTACTTGCTGAATTTGGAGCAGTCTTAAAGCACTTACCAACTGTGTTAGTCTGGGTAAACTAGGGAAACAATTCCACAGAAACACATATGTATAAGAGAGAGTTTTATATAAAGGGTACCATATTTTTCAGACCATAAGACACACCCAGTTTTTATATCAGGGAAACAATAAAAATATTATGAACCAAATAGTACCAGTATACTAAAATATTTATTAAAATAAAACAAAACGTAATATCTAACAGTGTAAACTCAACAGTGATGTCAAGAAACATCACTTTCATTCAAAAGTGAGGGGAGGCATGTGCTGTGCTCATCATGTGACTTGACTGACATTCAGACTCCAGGAGGTGGGACTTCCCTGGAACACACAGCAGTTCACGGCATGCAAACAGCAGTGGACAGTAAGCGGGTACATGGAATCATAAATAAATGTTATGGGATACCACATCTTTTGGTCATAAGACGCACCCTCATCTTCCCCCCAATTTGAGGGAAAAAATGCACCTTAGGGTCTGACAAATACAGTAAGTGTACATTAAGAAAGCATCTCAACCCAGTGCTGTCCAAGCCCATAATTCCACCTTAGCCCATATGTCTGACATCAATCTACAAATTTCTCCTCAATCTCATAAACCACATGCAATGATACCGACTGCAGGAGGAATGCCAAATCAATGAGCATATAAGCATCTCAGCACTGACAGAGGTCTCCACATGGCTGCTCCAGCACCCAGGGCTGCATCAGGGTCGGTCCATGTGGCTTCTCCTCAGGGATGTCTCACAGGAAGTGAGCCTTGCCAACTGAAGCAGTGAACTGGCCAAAGCAACCGTACACTTGTCTGACCATTAGAGAACAAGAGACCCAGGATCTAGAAAGGTGAGGCTCACTGACCCATTATCTCACTGCCCTTCAATCAATCCCATGTGTGTTTATTGGCCAGGTTGGCACAATAAACCTTAACTATCTCACGAACAAAGATCAAGGATTGTAGCCTTCATATGGATTGCAACTAGATGTCATCAATTCCTGAATCCTCACAACTGGAGCAATAGGTAACATCATGATAGATGGAGGAATGATTGAAGTTGTCAAGATTTTGTCTTGTTCGGATCCACATTCAAAGCTCATGGAACCAACAAGCAAGAGACCAATAGATGGGTTGCATTCAGTAAGTCTGCTGCACAAGACCTCTTTAGAGTATTAAAGAACACAGATATTACTTTGAGGACTAAGGTGCATCTGACAATGGTATTCTCCATTGCCTCATACACAAGAGAAAGTTGGACACTGAAGAAGAATCAATGCATTTGAACTGTGGTGATGAAGAAGAATATTCAGCATACCTTGAACTGCTACAAGGACAAACTTTTGTCTTGCTCCTTAGAGACAAGACTTCATCTGACATTCGTCGGACATGTTGTCAGGAGAGACAAGTCCCTGGAGAAGGACATTGTTCTTGGTAAAGTGGAAGGGCAGTACAAAAGAGGAAGGCCCTCTCAATGAGATGAGCTCAAGCATAGGCAGAATGATAAAGATGGTACAGGACCATGTTTCATTCTATTGTACAAAGGGTCTCTATGGGTTGGAACTGATTCAATGACACCTATCAGCAAGTGTCAAAAGTGATGAGCTTTCGGGGATACTAGTCTATAGTAAAATAGTTGTGTTCTGTGTTCTTAATATGTCAAAATATATTCATTGAGCTCCTCTAATATTCAAAGTTCTGTGACAGATCCTGTGATAGACCTTTCCCCCAGAAGATCAAAGGAGAGAAAATATCCTAAAGGGTTTCAAGAAATTAATGAAAACAGTTCTTATCCTTCAATTCCATTTTCCACAACCTTTTTGAAGCCCCACCCCAAAATAAATAATAATATGACAGAGTTATGCTTCTGAGAAGATGGAGAAGATATACTTTGGTGTGGTCCTTTCTTTATGTGTGTTAGTTTGCGAATGCTGTTATGACCAAAATAATAGAAGCAAGTGGCTTTCATGGATAAAAATGGATTTTCTCAACAATTAAAGGACTAGAAGTCCAAATTCAGGGTACCAGCTCTACAGGAAGATTCTCTCAATTTCTCTAGGGTTTTTGACATTCCTTGCAGACCTGTACATAGTATCTATTTCTGTTTGTGGCTTTTTTGTTTCTGTGCCTAGTCTGTTCTTTCTTTATCTCAAAAGTGTTTTGATGTAAGACAACCCTACCACGCTATGTCACATGAACATAATAAATAACACCTCATTCCTAAGTGGGATTGCATCCATAGATATAGAGGTTAAGATGTCAACAACTACGGCTCATATCCACCCAGGCCTGCAAAGAGTAAGTGGGGAGCTAAGATACCTACAACCACAAGGCTGAAATAAAGGTCTTCAATACTCCCACCAGAGTTGTTTTATAGTCTGAAACTGAGGTTTCCATTCCAGCTGGTAATGAGACTCCGTGTATCTCCTATAGTGTCAATTGAGATCACGTGACGTGTCTAGGCATCCACTTCCACCAATAGCAAAGCAGCCATACTCCACACACACCTTGCAGGAATGGTGTCAGCAGAGGCCCAAGGGAGAGTCAGGACTTTCACTTTCCCCCAGTAGCAGCAGGTCCTTTTTACTGAGGCCTTTATGGAAGCTCCAGGAAGTCTCTGAATTCCCATGCTTGTTCAGCAATAACAGAGTCCAACCCTTTCCCTTGAGTGTCAACAGATGATGAGCAGGGAACGTGGGTTTCTACTTCAAGTAAGTAATAATGACTGACAAATGATTGCACAGATGAAGCAGAATCAAGCACATTATTATAATTAAACTCTTAAAACCTAACAGCAATGGGAAAAAAATAAAAGCAGCCAAAGAACAGCTGTATCTTATCTATATGGGGGAAAGTTTAAATAACAGCAATTTTTCTCTGAAACCATAGTGACCAGAAATCAGGAGCATATTATTTGTTGAGTGAAGAAAGAAAAGAGCTTTCATTCAAGATCCTAAATCAATCCAATCATAAAATAAGGTGGAAATGATGACACTCTTACATGAAAAAAGAAATACTAAGAGAATTTGTCACCAGTAGACTTACCCTAAAAGATTGTCCATAGGAAGTTTGCTTAACAGCAGATTTTTTTTAAAGGAAATTTGAGGGCTGCGCCCTGGGGGTGTAAATAGTTGAGTGTAGGACTGCGGCCCGCAGGCTTGGCAGTTCAAATCCAGCAGCAGCTCTCAGGAGCAGTGCTGGGTAGCTCCCATGACCACCACAGGGCAGTGATGCACGCCCCTCAAAAAAGGAAATTTGAACCATTATGAAGGAAGAATGATTGTGGTAAGTGAAAATAAAAATAGATACAATAGAGTTACTTTTTATGAAGTATTTGAAACTATTTTGATAGTTGATGCAAACAATCTAACACTGCTGTGGTTTTAAGTATATATAGAAGAAATATTTATGACAATTGTTTCAGAAATACAAAAATAACAGGAAGAATAAAAGGAAGGAAAGGGAAGTAAGTTTTGTCTATGTCACATGAAATGGTAAAATGTTCACACCAGGGGACTGTGATCACTTATGTTTGTATAATGTAATATCCAAAGCAACCATGAAAACAAACTATACAAAGGAATATACAAGGGGGTACCTCAAGAATACCAGAATTGTCCTAAGCGGAGTGCAGCGCTCAAAGTATTTTTTTTCCTGTTAGGAGAGTACCAAGCAGCTCACTCTGAGAGAGCACCAAGTGACGAAGTCTAGGATGGTTCTCTTTGGTCATAGTGAGTTTTTTCTTGAAAGCAGCTTCACTCCCACCTTTTTTTGTGTGTGTGATGTCTGATTTAAGAGACTAGCATGTGACTGTGACATTTTGTTTCCTGGTCAGGGAAAATGCAGCAGAGACTGCTGTGGTGTTGAAAACAGCTTACGAGATCAGCATTATGGGAAAAGTGTCCTAGAGGTTTACTCATTTCCAAATAGGTGACTGTTGATTGATGGCAAACCTCGTTCTGGACATTGGTCAACTTCCCAAACAGACGGAAATGTAAACTGGTAGTGCATTTGGAGTTTGGTCCACCAAGTCAGACTCTTAGCCAAACTTTCTATTTAAAAGTTCTGAAAATATTGCATAACAGTGTGCGACTAAAAAGGTCTGGATTGTGGCAGAGGGGAGACTGGTTTTGTCACCAAAACAATGCACTTACTCACGCACCTATTTCAGTGCCAGTTTGTGGCAAAAAACAGCATGCTTCTTCTGCCCCGTGCACCTTACTCAGCTGACCTCACTCCATACAACTTCTTTCTGTTTCTATGAATGACGAGGGACGTGAAAGGACAACCATTTGAGGGTGTGGAAGAGGTGAAACAAAAGCAAGGAAGGTGCTGTCAGCCAAGCAGAGGAGTTTGAAAAATGTTTCCAAAAAGGGGCTGAGCCCCGGTGATATAGTGGTTGAGTGTGGGACTGAGGCCCACGGACTTGGCACTTCAAATCCAGCAGCAGCTCTCCAGGAGCAAGGCTGGGTAGCTCCCATGACCACCAGAGGGCAGTGATGCCCCCCAAAAAATGTTTCCAAGAATGGAATTATAGATTTAGCAAATGTATAGCGTGTAATGGAGAGTACTTTGAGAATAAAGATGTTTTGTTTAAAAAAATCCATATTTTTTGGAAAAAATTCTGATTTGGGGGGGTACTCTCTCATACTAAAAAGCACTACTATTTAAAAGAATAAAATACCTAGATATAGATCAAACCAGGGTGGTAAGAGACTTAAACACTAAAAACTATAAGACATTGTTAACAGAAATTAAAGAAGATCTAAACAAATTTAAGGCAACCTATGTTCGTATACTGGAGAACTTAATAGTGTTAGGATGGCAATACTACCTAAAGCACACCACAGGTTCAATGTCATCCCTATCAAAATAGAGCAGCTTCTTTTGATAAACTGAATAGGCCAATCCTTTAACTGATAGGGAATTTCAAACCCAGAAACCAAACTCACTGCCATTGAATCAACGCTGACGCTTACTAAGTCTATAGGATAGAGTGGAAATGCCCCTGTCAGTTTCTGAGACTCTAACCATTCACAGGAGTAGCAATCTCCGTCTTTCTCTTGGGAAATGGCTAGTGGTTTCGGACTGTGGGCTTTTGGGGTCTCAGCCAAATGCATAGCCACGTCGATACCAGGACTGCACTATAGACTCTCAAGAGGCCCTGCAATAGCCAAACACTTTGTGAAAGAGAAAAATCAGGAGTTTTCACACTTTATGACTATAAAATTTACTATAAAACTATAATAATCAAAACGTTGGCTTTTACTAAAAGAAGAAAGGAGACAGCCTTCAGAATGGGATGGGGATTAGAAATCATGTATCGGATTAGGGTTTAATATGGACAATGCATACAAACTCTTAACACTCAATTTTTTAAAAGGCAACAATCCAACTGAAACGGGGCGAAAGATTTGAATAGACATATCCACAAAGACTCTTGTACACATGACCAAATGTCATCAGAAAAGGTGCTCGATATTACTAGTAACTAGGGAAATACAAATGAAAACCAAAGTGAGATGCCACTTCACACCCACGAGGATGACTGTGAGCAAGGTTGTCCATCATGTGAGAAAATTAAAGGGCCTCTGTGCGCTGATGAAGAAAAGGTAAAGAGAAGGTGCTGCTGTGGAAAATAGACGAGTGGTTTCTCAAATTGCTAAATGAAGAATCATCAGATGGGCAACCAATTCCACTGCTAGGTGAATACACAAAATAATTGAAAACAGGAATACAAACAGAAACGTGTATACCACTGTTCATTGCACCGTTATTCACACCTATGGAAAGGTGGAAACAACCTAAATGTACACCAGTAGATTAATAGGCAAACGTAACCTGATCTTTCCATGTGATCTCATAGTACTCAGTCATAACGAGAAACGAAGTTCTAATGCTATTATACGGATGACCCTCGAAAGGATTACACTGAGCAAAGTAAGGCACATAAAAGGACAAATATGTGATTACCTAAATAGGCAAACGCATAAAATGCAAAAGTTTTTGTAGTTACTAGGGTCTGTTCTTAAAAAAAACAACCCAAACCAGCTAGTCTACTTATCACCATTTCGGGAGGTACTACATGGGCAAGAACCAATGGTATTAAAAGAAGTTCAAGCTGCATTCAGTGTATTGATCAAAAATAAGGCTGCAGCTATCAATGGCATAGCAATTTAATTGTTTCAACCAGCAGAAGAAATACTGGAAGCACCTATTCCTTTATGCTTCGATATCTGAAAGACAGTTACTTGACCAAAGGATTGGAAGGCATCTATATTTGTACCCATTCCAAAGAAGTGTGGACTGAGAGAATGCTCCCATTCCAGAATAATAGCATTAATATTACATGAAAATAAGATTATGGTGAAAAATCAATCAGCAACAATTGCAGCAGTACATTGACAGGGAGCTACCGGGGAGATTCGGGCCAAATTCAGAAGACAATGTGGAATAAGAGATGTCATTGCTGAAGTCAGATGGACTCTATCTAAAAGCAAAAAATACTCAAGAAAAGTTTAGTTGTGTTGTGCTTTATTGACTATAGCAGGATATTTGACTGTGAGAATCATAACAAACTCTAAATAGTCTTGAGAAGAATGGGACTTGCAGAACACTTACTGTACTCATGCAGAAATTATACATGGATGAAGAAGCAGGTTTGTGAACAGAAAAATGGTAATATTGCATGGTTTAAAATATGGAAAGAAGCTCCTAACAATTTCACTATCCCTATTCAACCTATTGCTGTTGTTAACTGTCATTGAGTTGGTTCTGACCAATAACGACCCTCCATGCACAGCAAAATGAAACACTGTTCAATGCTGTCTCATTTTCATAATCATTTCTATGCCTAAACTCATTTGTCAAACAATCTTACTGAGGGCCTTCCTCCTTCTCCTTGTCCCCACTCTTTACCAACCATGATCAGAGAAGTTGGATTATACAAAAAGAATGCATTATCAGAATTAGAGGAAGCCTTATCAACAATCTGTGATTTGCAGATACAAAATCCTGTCCCTTGATGCTACTCTGCTTAAGGAGCTTTGAGATACAATGCGGTCATTCTGAATCAATTTTTCCCTTAAGGAATAACTAAAAACAGATAAGTCCATTCTCAACCACCACATTTTTACATGAACCTAGCCTTTTCAAACAAAACACTACACAGAAGTTTCAAAGTCAATTAGTTCAGAGTTAAATAATATAATTTAAATAAGAAGCACAACATTAAAAAAGTTTTTAGCAGCTACAATATGGCCCATACCTTGAGACTGATGAGTGTCTGAATCTGTGAACATGGATGTGGAGAGGAAGTATGGAGAGAGTCGTTGTTTGGAAAGGGAATCCCCTTTCATAAAATCAAATGGTAGCTGCTTTTCAGGAGTTTTTCCTTTCTTTGCCTTTTTTTCATTAGGACCTGGCTGACTTTCTCTTTAAAAACAACAACAGCAGCAAGACCACTCTAATGTCATCAGCTGAGGGTGTTTCCTTAACTGTTTTCTAAAAGAGTTCATCATCATCAACAATATCAATAACAGGGTTCACCAGTTCCTTATCAGGATGATTCTTAAAAAAAAAAAAAAAAAAAAACCTCTTTCTTAGGATCCATGTTTTTCATCTAAAAAGCCACAAAAACTTAAAAAAGTAGCAAAACACTTGGAACACAACTGCAACAGGTTTAAAACACGAGTACTAACAACATCAACTAACGTGAAGTGACCGAAACATGAACTTCTTTTGTTAACAAAAATCACGTGCATCGGGTAGGATTCTGATGTCTTCATTGAGCTCTAATAGAAAACGCTCTCCAGATTTTGCATCAAAATTTGATTATGTTGAGTCCTGATGTGGCTGAGTACCAGTGTTCTACTGTAACACAAGCTAACTTGCTGAAGCACTTGCAGACTGATCAAGAATTGCAGCCTCAGTATGGATTACAACTCAAGGTAAAGAAGACCCAAGTCCTCACAACTGGATCTATAGGTAACATCATGAAAATGCAGAAAAGATTAAATTTGTCAAAGATTTTATCTTACTTTTATCCATAACCAATGCTCATGAAAGCAGGAGTTCAGAGGTCAAACAATATATTGCATTGTTGTGTTGCATGGGATCTCTTTAATGTGAAAAGCAGGGAGTTTACTTTGTGAACTAAGGTGTGCCTGACCCAGGCTGAACTATTTTTAAAAAATCATTTTACTGGGGGCTCATATAGCTCTTATAACAATCTATATGTACATCCATTGTGTCAAGCACATTTGTACATTTCTTACCATCATTGTTTGCAAGACATTTTCTTTCTTTTATTTATTTTTTGCTGTTATTGTATGGAATGTAATTCAATTGTCCTCTCTTTTTTAATCATTTTATTGGGGGCTCATACAACTCTTATCACAATCAATACAGCCATCCATTGTCTCAAGCACATTTGTACATTTGTTGCCACCAACATTCTCAAAATGTTTGCTTTCTACTTGAGCCCTTGCTATCAGCTCCTCATTTTCTCCTCCTTTCCAACCCCTTGATAATGTATGTTATTATTATTTTGTCATGTCTTACACTGACCAATGTTTTCCTTCACCCACTTTTCTGTTGTCCATCCCCCAAGGAGGGGTTATCTGCATCACCAAAATGCAGAAAAGATTACAATTTTCAAAGATTTTATCTAACTTTTTTCCATAATCAATGCTCATGAAATCAGGAGTCCAGATGTCAAATGAGATTTTGCATTGTTGTGTTGCATAGGACCTGTAGATCCTTGTAATTGGTTCTCCTTTCCCCTCCCCCTTCCCACCTCCCCCTTACCCTCTTGATATCGCTACTCTCATTATTGGTCCTGAGGAGTTTATATGTCCTGGATTCCCTGTGTTTCCAGCTCTTATCTATACCCATGTACATGGTCAGGTCTAGCCGAATTTGTAAGGTAGAATTAGGATAATGATAGTGTGTGTGTGTGGTTGGGGGGAACACATTAAAGAACTAGAGCAGTGGTTCTCAACCTGTGGGTCATGCCCTTTTTGGGGGTCAAGTGACTCTTTCACAGGGGTCATCCAATTTATAACAGTAGCAAAATCACAGTTATGAAGTAGCAATGAAAATAATTTTATGGTTGGGGGTCGCCACAACATGAGAAACTGTACGAAAGGGTTATGGCATTAGGAAGGTTGAGAACCAATGGACTAGAGGAAATTTATATGTTTCATAAGTGCTATACTGCACCTGACTGACGTGACTCTTCCTTGTGACCCTTCAGTAAGGGGTTGTTCAGCTGTCTACAGATGAGCTTTGGGTCTGGAATCCATACTTCACCTCATTCACACTGATATGATTTTTTGTTCTGGGTCTTTGATGTTTGATATCTAATCCCATGGACACCTCCTGATCACACAGACTGGTGTGCTTCTTCCATGTTGACTTTGTTGATTCTCAGCTAGATGACTGTTTGTTTATCTTCAAGCCTTTAAGACCCTTTATATCTTTTATCAAAGCTGTGCACCATCAGCTTTCTTCACCACATTTCCTATGCCTCAATTTCATCTTCAGCGATCCTATCAGGAAGGTGAATATCACAGAATGCCAGGTGATTCGAACAAATCGTTATTACATTGAAGGAGTACTTGAGTAGAGGCCCAATGTATGTCTGCTAACTTGATATTAACATATAAATATGTGTACTTAGAGTCTTAGATCCATTTCCCTAGCATTATATATAAATATATTTACATGTGTACATGCCTGTATTTAGATCTATAAATGCCCTTCCCCTCCTAGTTCTTTTCTCTGTTTAAGTCAGGATATTTTTAATCACATCTATGCATGTGAAATTTGGACATTGAATAAGCACCAAAAATGAATCAATGCAGTTAAATTGTAGTGTTGGCAGAGAATACTGCAAGTATCATGAACTGCCAAAAGAACAAAAAAAAATCTGTTTAGGAAGACGTTGGCCTGTAAGGTTCCTTATAGGCAATGATGGCAAGATTTGATCACACAGATTTTGGACATGTCAGGAGAGACTGGATCCTGGAGAAGGACATTATGCCTGGTGAAGTAGAATGGCAATGAAACACAGGAAGATTTCCCCAAAATGGATTGATGCAGTAGTGCACCAGTGGGTTTAAGTATCAGACCAGTTATGAGGATGGAAGAGATCTGGATAATGTTGTGTTCTCTGGTGCATGGGTTCATTATGAGTCAGAGCTGACTTCATGGCACATAACAACAGGGCCTGAAGGTAAAAAAGAATGTGACTGCTGAAGGGATTCTGAGTTTGTGTTCATGGTGAGAAAAATTTTCCGGAAATAGATAGTGGGGGTGGTGACAACATAGTGAATGTAATTAATGTCACTAGGTGTCACTTCAAAGTGGGAATAGCTAAACTTTTTCTTATGTATATTTTACTACAATAAAATGTAAACATTATAGATAAACTAGAATTATAATAAATAAACTAAAAGAAAACATAAATAGGAAAAATAGCAAATAGAAGACAAAATTTAAATGGCAGACATAGAAGTAGAAGCTCCAACATAGAAGTAATTGCATTAAATATAAATAGTTTAAATAGACTAATTAAGAATATGCTTGCAGAATAAATTTAAAAACATGCCACATTTAAAGGCTATATATAAGAAATTCACTTCAAATATAATGATATTAATATATTGATGATAAAAGGTGGAAAATATATATCAGATACATATCAATCAAAGGAGGATAAGTATCATCTACAGGAATATGAGAAAATAAAATTACTAATGGGTTACTCCACCAAGAAAACATAGCAATCATAAATGGGGATGCAACATATAGGGAACAGTAATTGACAGAAGAGAACAGGAAAAAAAGTAAAATGAACTTATTGCAAAATGTTAAATTATAGAAAAACACGGAAGACAATCTTCAAGAGAAAGTATTTTAGACTCAACACTAACAGCATGAGTCACAAAGAAATAAATTGATTTTGCCTAAATAAAAAGTCTTGGACTTTTAACAAGCCATTTGAAAATAGAACATTTATAAGGGTAGAAAAAACATGCAAATCATGCAGCTGAAAAAAGTCTAATGCATGTTTCCAAATTGATATAGTCTACTTCCCTTTTATCAGAAAAACAAACAAAACAAAACAGCAAAAACTCAACATCCCCTTTAATCAAATTTAAATGTTTGTACCACAGCCCTTAATTCAGATTAAAGGGTAGTGTTTGCTTTTGCATCCCCACTGGCTCATTTCAGGGTCCTCAGGGAATGGGATCACCTACTTTGGTAATCTACTGGTCTAGTGTCTAGAGCATGTAAAAAAATTCACAAAAGTTGACAGTAAAAAAAAGAAAGAAATCCAATTGAAAAAAGAAAAAAGAAGAGGATTCCATAACAAGTCTATTGGAAACAATTGAGGAATTTTAACAAGTGGCAGAATACAAGATTAACAAGCAGAAATCAATTGGATTCCTATATAACTGGAAAGAGAGCTCCAAAAGGAGACATCAAAAAATAATATCATTTATAATAAAATGACCATTTCAATAGTCACACAAAACATGAGATAATTAGGAATAAACATAACCAAAGATACAAAAGACCTGTTTAAAGAAAACCAGAGGACACTATTACATGTTCAATCTATATACTGAGGAAATAAACAGAGAAATCTTGATTATATGAAGGAAAATGCAGTATCAGAATTGGAAGAAGACATTAACAACCTTCAATATGTAGATAACACAATTTACTTTCTGAAAGTGAGGAGAACTTGGAGCGCTTGCTGACAAAGATCAAGGTTTTCAACCTTTAGTATGGATTACAACACAATGTAAAATCAAAAAAGACTTACACAGATGGAAGAATATCCCATGTTCATGGATAGAAAGGCTCGATGTTATGAAAATGTCAGTACTACCTAAAGCAATCTGCCAACACAAAACAATTCAGATCCAAATCCCAATGTTATTCTTTGAAGAAATGGAAAAACTAATGATCAATTTCATATGAAGAGAGATGAGGCCTAGGATAAGCAAAGAACTTCACAAAATGAACAAAAGTAGGAGACTTTGCTCTACCTGACCTCAAAACCGACTACAAAGCTTCCATTGTAAGAATATCCTGATACTGGTATAGTGACAGAGAAGAAGACCAATAGAACAGAATAGAAACCCAGAAATATATGTATCTCCTTATAGACAATTGATATTCAACAAAGGACCAAAAAACTTTAAATGGGAAAGGGACACCCTTTCCAACAAATAGCACTGGAAAATTTGGATCTCCATCTATAGAAGAATAAAACAGAACTCATAACTTGCCTCTAGCATAAAAATGAACTCAGGATGGATTAGAGACCTAAATGTACACCTCAGAGCTGTAAGGTGTACATCATTGAGAAAATTGGGACAAACTCAAAGGCTCTATTGCTGGGCATACACAGACTACAGATCATAATAAAGGAAATACACAGAATGGAAGACAAAATAGATGACTGAGACATATTAAACATGGAATTTAGACACTTAAAAATATTTGGGCACATCAAAAGACATCATCAAAAGGGGAAAACTAGAACCCATGGATTGGGATTAAGAAAAAGGTAAATAATCCAATGAAAGTTTTGGCAAAAGACATGAATAGACAATCCATAAGTTATGGCACCTAGAGTGTCTAACAAACACATGAGGAATGCTCATATCACAGTCATCCAGAAAATACAAATGTTTTAGCAAGCTGATGAAGCACTTGAAACACTTACTAGTCTATTCCAGGAAATTTGGAAGACAGTTACTTGGCCGAATGACTACAAGAGATCCATATGTGTACCTGTTAGAATATACGTAGTAGGAAAGGCAAGCAAAGAGACTCAAGGTGGGAGACAGGATACTTGGAGGAAATCTGAGATAGGCATCTGACTTGAGTCAAAAGATGCTCTCTGTACAGACTAGAAGAGTTTTATAGGACTAGTCAAAGGGGTACATTTGTGGGTTGAGATGTGTGATTTGCTAATTCTGGGAATCAAGGTCATCTTCAGGTGGGTGGGACGTTACTGCACAAGAGATTTCTTCAGGCACTGTTCTTGCTGCCTATGTAGTCAGTCACTGAACAGGAGGTTTCAGGGTGGAGCGTTATCTGTGGGTCATTCTCTTTTTGGTACCCTTCAAAGAAATGTGACCCAACAGAATGCTCAAATTATAGAACAATATCATTGATATGACATGCAAGTAAAAAAGATGCTGACAATCATCCAACATTGGCTGCAACAGTACATTGACAAGAAGCTGCCAGAGATTCAGCCATATTTAGAAGAGTATATAGAACAAGGGATGCCATTGCTGATGCCAGATGGATCGTGAATGAAAGCAGAGAATACCTGAAAGATGCTTACTTGGGACTTATTGACTATGCCAAGGTATTTGACTGTGTGGATCATAACAAACTATGGATAGCCTTGATACACTGGAATTCCAGAACAGTTTTCTGTGTTCGTGGAGAAACTGTACATGGATCAAGTGGCAGTTGTGTAAACAGAACAAAAGAATATTGCATGGTTTAAAATCAGGAAAGATGTTTATCCTATCATCATACTTATTCAATCTATATGCTGAGGAAATAATCAGAGAAGCTTGATTATGTGAAGGAAAATGCAGAATCAGAATTGGGAGAAGACATTAACAACCTTCGATATGTAGATAACACAGCTTATTTTCTGAAAGTGAGGAGAACTTTGAGCACTTGCTGACAAAGATCAAGGATTGTGGCCTTTAGTATGGATTACAACTTATGTAAAAAAAAAGACCAAAATTCTCAAAACTGGATCAATACATAACATCATGATGAGTGGAGAGAGAGTAGAAGATGTCAAAGATTTTTGTCTTGCTTGGATCCAATGCTTTTGAAAACAACAGTCAAGAGATCAAAAGACGTGTTGCCTTGGGTAAATCTATTGCGCAAGACCTCTTTAGGGCAATGAACAGCTAAGATGCTACTTTGAAGACTAAGATATACCTGACGCATGCCTGGTACTTTCACCCACTTCCTATGCATGTGAATGTTGAGCTTTGAATAAGAATGAATGAAGAAGAATTGATGTGTTTGAATTGTGGTGCTGGCAAAGAATATTAAAAGCACCATGGACTGCCACAAAGACAATTAAATCTGTCGCCGCCAGTGTGTTCCTTAGAGGCAAGGATAGTGAATGAGTTCTCTCAAACCCTCTTACTCTCATACAATTGAGTCCAACTTAGCAACCCTATTGAACAGGCTCTAACTGCCCCTATGGGTTTCCTAGACTGTATTTCTTTATGGGAGTAGAAAGCCCCATTTCTCTCCTGAGGAGCAGCTAGTGGTTTCCAATTGAGAAACTTGCAGTTAGTAGCTCAATTTAAAACCACAATGCCACAAGGGCTTCATTAGTTTAAGGATAAACACCAAGATGCTCTCAGATGTGATCTAATCTGGTCTCCCAAGTAATGAGGTACTGAGTCTGCCTAGTGCCCGTGAACTATATATATCATCCTCTTTATTTGTACATCTTAAAAACTAGGTACTTTGACTGAGGAGGCCTCACCTCAGTTGGGGCCAGTTACTAAACATGAGGAAAGAGGGAGAAAATCAATCAATATTATTCTAAGGTCACCTCAAATAAACAGACAGCCCAACAAGAGTAAAAATATGGGAAACTTCCAGTCGATGGTGAGGAGAAACACTTTTTGGTTTCCAAGAAGGAGATTAAACCACTTCTTTGGTGGGTATACCAGGTAGAAGAACCCTCCATCAGACAACAAAATTGCTTAATAAGACATATACAGAGCCCAAGGGGAGACTAGGACCCGGACTATGTTCCTAAGTGGACACTTTTGACTGCTTTCGATCCAGCTCTTGGTGATCAGGCTGTGCGCTATAGATTATTGGGACTTCAGAATCTGTCCTCTCAAGGTGCACACAAAGCTTCACAGGCCCCACTAGATGGGTTTGATATGGAAATACCACAAAGCAAATGGAGCTTTTTCTTGCACTCACCTATGGTAGATTTAGATCACTGGAAAACTCCCTTGGGCTTAAGGCTGAAATGTCCTATTGTGAGCAGGAGATCACGATCCCAAAATTAAGGAATTGATGGTTGTTGAAATTTCATTCAGATCTCTTGCTTTGAGAGTACCCAGTGGATGGTGGCCTAGGACTACTATATATTTACTATTTGAATGACATGTAATATGCTGATAAGCATGGTTCTGCCTTTGTGAATGGGTATTATTGAATATTTTGTCCTATCCCCAATCCTCATTATACATGTAAATAGTGTCCAGTCACTTAAAATTTTAATCTGTACAAGTCAACAATTCATGTCTTGCAGCCTAAAAAGCCAATCTCTACGTGTATAATTTCCTTTTCTTAAGTGTCTTAAACCCATACAATTGACTCAATTTATGACACTATCGAGAGAATAATCTTATGCCCCATGTGGATAATGATAATGATTGCTCTAATGTGAACAAGACACATATAAATCATAAACACTTGAAGGGATTTGGGGCTAGCGGTCAACTCTAACCCTAATCTAGAAGCAAATAGTGCTTACGGTATGGCCCTACTCAGTCACAGACCTCAGTGAAGATATAAGTGCTATAGTAAAGTATGGTGAAGAAAAAGGATGGTGCAAGGTTATCAAAAAGAATAGTGACTGGGGTCTTAAAGGCTTGTCTTTAAAAAGAAACATCAACTAAATCCACTGGAAAGAGGCATGCCAGTCTGTGATCCAAGGATTATAGACAATTAAATCCAAATCTAAATGAGGGAATGGTATCAGAGCTTAAATTGTGAACACCTGATCTGAATAAGGTTATAAATGAAAGCAGAAGCCCAAAATCCATTTGCGGGGTTCACATATATGGATGACCATAGTCCAGGAATATGAATGACCTTACTATCAGACAGAGCACTGTAAAATCGACTCTGGCAAATGCAGTTAGGTTAGAATGTAACATATCATTATTTGGTCTCCCTTTTCATCCATTTTAAAGTTGTTTCAGTTTTTAATGTTTTCTGCTCTTTTTGATTGAGGTTGTTCCGTTTTGTCATTCTTGCTGTTTGTTAGTTTCTTCTTTGTATATTGTTGATTCTGTGTATGAAATCCAGAAATGGTAAATTTATAGAGGCATAGCTGGGTTAATAAGTACCTAGGGGCATGGCAGGGAGAGTTGGAGAGAAATGAGAATTTAACAACAGTGAGTATGAGAAGGAAAATAATGTTCTGAAATTAATTGTGATGATAGCACAACTCTTCTTGACATGACTAAACTATTAAATTGTATGATATGTGCTTATATGTTAATAAAACTACTTTTAACATGGAGAAAAGACAAGAACAAATGTTTCTCTAAAGAGGGTGTACTTAACTCTCACTTTCCTCAAATAAATAACACCTTATAGGAGTCCTGTAGGACAGAGCAGACCTTTCCCTATGGATTTCAAAGACTATAATTCTTTATAGGATTATAAAGGCTCATCTTTTGCCAGCAGCTGTTGGTTTCAAACTAGTGACCTTGTGGTTAGCAGCCCAACATGTAACCTTGTATGACACCAAGACACCTGAGATAGCAAACTTTCAATGTACTTATTTTAATGTACCCAAATAGTAAATAGGTAAATTACTGAGTTTTTAACCACAATACCTCAGGGTTCCACATCAACCATTGTTGTCAATAACAATGTTGTTGTTGTTGGGTGCTGTTGAACCCATTCCAAGCTATCACAGCCCTATGTGCAACAAAAGACAACATTGTCATCCTTGCAGTTGTTCTTATATTTGAGCCCATTGTTGCAGCCAGTGTCAATACATCTTGTTGAGAGCTGTCTTCTTTTTAGTTGCTGCTCCACTTGACTAAGCATGATGCCCTTCTCCAGGGATTGGTGTCTCCTGACAACATGTCCAAAGTATGTGAGACAACATCTCACCATCAGTAGCTGTGTCAGTTTGGGTAGACTAGAGAAACAAATTCATAAACATGCATATGTATATAAGGGAGAGGTCTATAGACAAGAGGAATGGAACATTGAGAAAGCATCCCAACCCAGTCCAGCCCAAGTCCTTAAGTCCAATACTAGCTCATATGTCTGATACCAATCCATTAGTCCTTTTTGGACTCACAAAGCACATGCAATGATGCCAGGATAATCATAGGCCAGTGGGTGCAGATTCTTGTGTATCCAGTGGTGGTAGAAGCATCTCAGTGTTGGCAGGGGTCTCCCTGTGATCTCCCAAGCATCTTAACACTGGCAGGAGTCTCCATGTGGCTTCTCTGGCCCCAGAGATCTGGTTCTATCAGGGTAAGCCCATGTAGCTTCTCCTCTGGCTCCTCCAGGACACAGCGTCTCTCAGCATTCTGCCATCTTGTCTTGTCAGTAGAGCATCTCCCAGGGACTGAGTTTATAGTCTCTCGTATCTACAGGGGAAATATAACTAGATTTCCCAGAATTCTCAGAGAAAGCCATGCCCATACAGAGGTCTCATTGGCTATCTCCAGATTGATAGGCTAGACTCCACCCCTACACTCTTAATCAGATTAGCACATGGCTAAGCCAGAGCACATGGCTTCCATAGTGGCTAATTCCTCTAAAATGGAAAGCTGATTCCTTCTCTGTCATCTCTACCAGTGTGGAAACTCTGCTGGAATCTCTTCATTTCAGGTGACCCTGCTGCCCTTGAAATACCAGTGACATAGCTTCTAGCATTAGCTATCACAGGAGGACAAAAACATCAACCATGAAGGAAATGCAAATCAAAACTACAGTGAAATATCATCATAAACCTATGATCCACTGCCACGGAGTTAATCACAGCTCGGAAGCTCTCAGGATAGAGTAGAACCGCCCCTTTGGCTTCTGAAGTTTTAAATGTTTATAGTAGAAGATCGTCTCAGCTGTCTTTTGCCCTGTCACTAAGGTTTGCACCTGCTCAATGTGGAACCACGCCAATCGGACTCTTTTTCATAGGTCAGAATGGCTAAGATAATAATAATAATAATAATAATAATAATAATAATAGTTAACAGCAACAACACTGCTTGCCCTCTACCAAAACAAACAAACAAACAAACAAACTCATTGCCATTGAGCTGGTGCAAATTCATTGTAATCTCATAGGAGAGAGCAGAACTACTGTCCCTTTTCAGTTTCTGAGGCTGTAAACCTTTTTATTTTTTTAATTTTATAACATATATTAAACTTTTTATTTTGGATTAGATGAAAGTTTACAGAGCAGATCATTCAGTTTTTACATCCAATTGTTCATGCACATTTAGTTCCTAGCATTTAGTTATTAAACCTTAAAAATATTCCCATCTTTATTCCTGAAGGCTTCAGGAATCGAGTCCAATGACCCTGGGCTGTAAGTCTTTATGAGAATAGGACAGTGTGCCTTTCTCCTGAGGAATGACTGGTGGATTGGAATTGCTGAACTTATGGTTACCAGCCCAGTGAGTAATCCATTAGGTCATCCAGGATCTATTAGAGCTCAAATCGGTCTGGAGCAACTCTGGTGTTCTTCTAGTAGTGAATGGTTAAATTAATGGTGATCTAGACTAAGAGGCTTCGAAAAGTCCATTATCTTTTCATTCAATTTTTCCATGAACTTTTTGAAGCCCCCTCATACAGATCATGTAATACTATTCAGCAATAAAAAAAGAATGAACTATAGGCTACCAATAGTTAGATACAACAACTTGGATGAATGTATGAAAAGTTATGCAGACAAAGGAAAGCCAATCCCCGTAAGATTACCCCTTGTAAGCTCTCATTTCAATGGCATCTTTTAATATAACAAACTTATGGAAATATAATAGATAAATGACTATAGGATCTAGAGTATAAGTGGGAGGCAGGAGGAAAATGAGAACAACACGTGTAATCCTTGTAGTGATGGAACTGTTCTGTATCTTAACTTTATCAAGAGCATTATGTTGATTGTGAAAACTATAGTTTTGTATGTTCCTATATGAGAAAACTGGGCAATTGGTACATGAGTTGTTCTGTCCTATTCCTTACAGTTATATATGTATATATACATACATACATACATATACACACAATTGTGTAGTTAGTGCAGGAAAACAGAATAAACAAATATGACAAACTAGCAAGTGGCATATAAGCGAGTTAGGATCAAATATGAGATGGTGGCATAACAGATAAGGATTTGTCCAGAAGTGAGTGAGGCAGGTTTCGCAAGGATAGAATCCATCCAATAAAAAAAATTCATCTATACACAGAAACAGAAGAAGAAAGAAACAGATTGGGTCTAGTGTAAGACTCAATTGTTAGGCTCTCGATTTTTTAAAATTTGCTCCCTTTATTTTTATTTATTCTTTTTTTCCTGTGCAGGATTAACTGTGACAGCAGCAAGGGGACAGGAGAAAAGTTGAATCAGTGAAGTGCGCCAATTACTCACACTCGTAGAAATTAGTAAGACATTTATAGTCACTCTTTCCCAGTCCAGGTTCCTGCCATGTAGCAGCATAGGCAATTAGGGTATATTTGTGGAAGTCTGACTCATTTTTATTGACTACAACCATGCTGATAGAAGGAAAAAACTAGCACAATGGCCAAAAGGATTTTAAGCACAAAGATGAGGGCAAATGTCCTATCTTTTGCCTGAACCCTCCCTTCAAGTCTACTCAAAGGTTCCCATGATCTTCTGTCCCTTTGCATCAATAATACAAGAATAGTAGCCCCCAATAAAAGCTGTTTTTAAAAAAGAATACAAGAATATCAAAGTGTCCTAACTCCACTCTATTCTCCTTTATGATTTCTGTGCCAGGGAAGTTATTCTGTTAGAGAAAAATTTCTCTTAATATTCAAGGCACAAGCCTGCTTTCCTCATTGTGTTGAATCAATAGGAGTTAGAACAAAAGATTTATAAATGCCATTGATGAAGGCACTAGTCAACTACTTCCTTCCCATTTCATTTCCTCTTCTAGGTTGACTATTTTTCTTTAACAAAAGAGAGCTGCCCCATAGGGCTTTCAAACAGATCACAAGGCCTTTCTTCCTCAGCACTACTGGTTTCATCTTGGAAACCATCAGATCAAAACATATAATTAATTAAGCCTCTTCCATAGTAAGTAATTTCAGGAGGACTTTTAAGAGAGATAAGGCCCTAAAAGAGGACGTGTATTTGGTAGCATAAAAGACCAATAGGAAAAAGAAAACAGAGGGAAATCCTCAGTGAGATGGAATCACATAATCCTCACAACAGCCTTGAGCCCATCAAATATTATGGATATGGAGCAGAATGGGCAATATTTTTTCTTACATAATGGCATCATGACTCTGAGACGATTGGATGACACCTAAAATAATAATAAAGAATTAGTGATACGAATAATTGCTAGCCCTTCCTTGAAATTGTATCTGAAAAAAAATTCAAGATACATATATGCTTATAAGCACACATTTTGGGGCTGGGGAGAATTACTCAATGCTGAAATCATGCTGTATAATCAAATACTTTACATATAGGTATATGATACATAATTAGTAGTTGCATGAATACATAAAAGTATGTGTGTAAGTACTTTAAAAAATGTAATATGCTTACATGATGTCATTCAATCCAATTCTCCTTACACATCTATTGTTGGAAAGCACCGCCCTGGCTCTTGACGGTGTGGATTTTGGAAAAGGAAATGAAGAAGTGAGCAAACTGTCGAGGGAGGAAGAGCAAGCATAAGACTAGCCTTTTGGAGAATGAGGATCAGCCTCTGGAAGGTAAATCTCCGCTGTTGCTCGAGGAACTAGTATTTGAAGCAATGACACTTAGAGCAAGGAAGCTGCTCCAGGCATCTCCAGCCGACCTTGGTTCAATGAAAAAAGGACTCTTCGACCTGGGTTTGGGAGATATTGGTGTGAATTTGACTTCTTTCCTCAACTCTGTCCATGACAGAACTGAGTAACGAATGTCAGCCCTGTCCCTGTGTGCCTAGTCAGCCTTGCCTCTCCACATGTGCTCTAGGCAGCCTTATCTATTGATCAGAACAGCCCGAGACAATTTCTTCGTCTGAAAGATGGCTTTGCAGAAGCCACATATTCAAGACGAAATGTCTTGCTGACCTGCTGATGCAGAGAATGGTCTCCAAGGGCTCTGTCCTTTACTAACCAGAGCAGGCTCCAGGTTTTAGCCTTCAACTGGGTCATTCTCCTTCAGAGGACTGGCTTGCAAAGGAAGTATTTTTCCTTTTCCTCAATAGACACGTCAGCACTCTCCCCACCCCGCTGGCCCTGGCAGAGAGAAAGGGAGAGACAGGGCCGAAGGGCTGCCATGGATCCCAGGTGTCCTTTAATGCAGTCCAACGGGGCCCCTGCAGGACTCTCTGCTTGTCTGCAGATATCCTCTTGAGCGTTCAATTAAAAGGGACATTTGCTGACGTCCGTAGGCGGTGGGCATGGCCCTGGCAGTTTCAACATGTTGGCTTCCAACATCGATGTTAGTCAGGTGGGAGAGATTTTTGTGGTTGTTTACATGCACACATGAACGTGTGTAGGACTTCAGTGATTCTATGTTTGTTTATATCATCTGATCACCAAGACGCCTTGCTTTAACCAGCTACGTGCTGTTTTATAGGTGTGTTTAAGCAACGACTACAGGGTTCTTAGATTTAACTTTTGAGATTCAGAACTAAGAACAAAGAGTAACTTTCATAAATCTCCCAATGTTTGTACAGTGACATCGAGAGGGAGTCAGTTGGTTATTCCTTGGGTCCCCTATTGAGACAGCTTAGAAATGAGAGAGACCAAGATTGAGACCCTGAGCTTCAGCTTCATCATCTATAGAATCATGTGAACAATCTCAACTCCAAGGATTGTTGAAGAGTAAATGAAATGAACAGTTTGCTTTATAGATCGGGGATAGAGAAGTCCTTTTTATAAAATTACCTAAAGTCCAGGGGCCGTAAAAGAAAACTTCACACATTCACATACATCATTTTAAAAATATATACATTTTGTCAAAACATATAAACAGCAAAGCAAACTATAAAAGAAAAAACTAGAAACAATATTGGGGTCTCATTTCACAAAAAGCTCAACTCTTTAGTTTATTTGGAAGCTGCAGAAATTGAGAAAAGAAAGAGCAGCAACACCAAGTTCGTTAATAGACTAAAGAAAAGATGGGGGTGGGGGGGGTTCAAACATGAAAAGAGTTTCTATTTTTCTCATAGTAAGAGCTAACGCAACCAAAATGGCACTGAAATAACCTTTCTCACCTATCAGATTGGCAAAAGCCCAAAAGTTTAGCAACACACGTTGTTGGCACTTGCATACCTTGCTGGTGGGAATGCAAAATGCCGTGACCCCTGTGGAGGGCAATTTGGCAATCTCTGTCAAAATTATAAATGCATTTGCCCTCTAACCCAGCCATCTCACTCTGGGGATTCATCCTACAGGTACTCTTCAGCCACTGCAAAGACGAAGGCTCTTGCAAACATTAGTAAAAATGAAAAATGAACTAGTTGCCATCCACTTGATTCCAAGTCATGGGGACCCCAGTGATGCTCCACGGGGTTGTTCAAGAAGGTGCCCTTTCAGGTGTAGCTCACCAAGCCTTTCACTGGAGGCCCCCCGGGTGGGTCCAAATGCCACCCTTGTGATGAGCAGTTAACCTTAAGGGTTTGATGTCCACCAGCTCCGTCAAGTCGGCAATGTTATATGACAGCAAAATAGAAAAAAGCACATAACTGTCCATCAGCAGGAAGCGGATTAACTAAACCATGATACATCCAGAGCATGGCGTATTTATTAGGCAGCTGTCAAACAAGAAATGAGGGTGCTCCCCATTTGGTCATGGAAAGGCTTCCAGCATTTCTTAGTGAAAAAAGCCAGGCTCAAACTCTGTACCAGTATATAGAAGGGGCGGGGGACCTCTTTTTTGGCAAGGGCCATTTGGAGATTGATAACATCATTTGCAGACCCAACTAGTAAACACTTAATGAACTCACCCCTAATGGAATATTGAGAAAGGCTTCTGGTAGATGGGGCATGTGATGTTAGCTGGTATGAGTGGTTTTGGGGATCCTCTACAGGTTGGCAGGTGACCATTGCCCACCAATAGGGAGTTACCCATTGTATGAGATAAATTAAAATGTAGAGAGAGCTCACAATTTTATTTATTCTGATATTTAAAAAGGAATATTGGTAGTATCCAAAAGAAAATAAAAAGCACAGAAGTTCTTCTGAAATACACAGCTGCACATGAGATGGATGGAAGCAACACTGACAGTGAGGTTTTTGGACTGCCTTTTATGCCATTTTTTATTTTCATGTATGGGCAACTGTTGGATTTAAAAATATGAAAATGCAGAAACGAAATGACTTAGCAAGCATAAAGTATTTAACCAGCATTTCAGATCATCTAGACATAAATACTCTTCAAGAGTTTTCCACATTTCAGTAAAAGGCATTATGACTCACTGATGTCAAGGTAAAAATATGGCAATCATCTTTCATTCTTGCACTTGTCCCCCTCCCATATGGAATTCATCAGCAAATGCCATTCACTACATTTCCAAAATAGATCCCAACCAGCTCAGTTCTCTCCACTGCATACAGGGTGAAACGCAGTGCTATTCTCCCTCACACCACCAAAGCCTACTTGAGGTCCCCACTCATGAAGGTCACAGACTTTGGTAAGGCATTCAACATAATAAAAGAGAACCCAAATTTGACAACTGGACCCATAGGCAGAATCATGATAAACACAAATGGAAGTGGTCAGGGATTTCATTTTACTTGGATCTTCCATCAGTGCTTAGAGACGGGTAGCAGCTGAGAATGTACGTCACTGCTGAACCAATAGGTCTCTAATTCTGGACTGGGCATGGTGTGGAAGTCTGTGTGTATGTGTGTGTGTGTGTGTAGACATAAGTGCACTAAATCTAGTACACATGGTGTCACCATGCTCTGCTACTCTGAGTTCTCCATGACATCGACTCTTCACGATAATTAACAAAGAGCCCTGGAGTTCAACCAAAGAAGCCATTCCTGCAGTGGATCAGGGCCACAAACGTAAACTCTCTTTGACCCTGGCCTGATTTTTCAGGAGAGGAAGTAGTGCAGTTCCTTTCAAATGAGATCGATATTTCTTCTGGCCCATCCTTTTGTAAGCGCCTATAAAATAAAACTGTAAGAATCCCAGAAGGAAAGTAAAAGTTTTAAAAATTCCATTCTCTCCCTCTCATTCACAGAAGTGCATCCTCCTATAGAGATTTCTGCAGATTTTAATAAGGTCCCAGGAGGGGGGCTCTTCAAATATGGGCAAAATCTTCAGTGTGAGAAAATGTCACATCTAATCTAGGGTGCTAGAAGCACGGGGCCCGCGGCAGGCAGGCGGCTCACAAGTGACTTGAACAGAATCACAATCCTTGCCTGTTGGTGACCAAGTCTGAAGAAGCTCATTTTGGGGGGTGGGGTGTGGGGATGCGCGGAGGGAGGGATGTTGAGGGGGGGGGAGGGTTGCTTTAGCAATTTCAAATACATACTCGAGATTCCTTTGACAAGAGGAAAGGAAAAATTATATTTGAACTGGGTAAATAGCAAGTCTTCTGATAAAGGAGAGCGCTTTGAGACGTTCATTTCCTAGAGTGGGGTCTGGGCAGGGCTCCGTGTCTCTTTTAAACAGACACACATGGTCACATAGTCACTACCACCCCCAACCCCTTTTCTGCCTCGACATTTCTTCAGCTTACATGAATGTAGCCCAGAGAACGCCAGTCTCGAATGTTCCAGTCCTGTGGCTTGAATCATAACCTCATGCTTTGAGGACGCCAGTTTCCCTGTTCTTCTGCAGGGTCTGGTGCAGGGTAGAGGTTTTGGACCAGGGGTGACTTTGCTCCCAGAGGAAGGTTGGCAATGTCTGGAGACATTTTGGGGTATCGGAAGTAGGGGAAATGGATGTTACTGGGAATCTAGGGGATGGAGAAGGCAGCTGAACATCCCAGGACAGCCTTCGTAAGAGCGATCCTGCCTCGAGGTCAACAGCATGTCAGAAGAGTACCCCGGCGGGGGGAACAGGTGTTTCTGCAGAGGCACGCCACAGTTCGTGCTACCTTGGAGTGGCCACCAGGGCCTGTCTGCAGGTCTTGTCTTAGCCTGGAGCCTCTGGTAGCCTCATTGCAGCCCTGGGGCTCTGTGTCCTAATTGTATAATGCTGTGGCCACCTCACTGGTATCATAAGTGCTGAGGGAGAAACGGCAACACTTCTTTTTCACAGGAGTTTTCGTTTCTCCCACACATAGAAGCTTTGCTTAAAATTCTTGTAGCCCCAAGGAGGGTCAAAACAGTTGAATCTAATTCAGGGAATCAAATAACAGATCGACGTTCAGTTGTTCCTGAAGCGCATGGTTCTTTGAAAGCCTCTTGTGCTAGGACTTTCTCAGGCATGGTTTTTTTTTTCCTCCTGAGGCCCTGAAGCCTCTTAGGTCTCTTGTCCCCCTAGCTCCCTTCTCATCTTCAACCCGCAGCTGCAGCCCCATGCTTTCACTTCCTAATCCTCCTCATGCATGATGCTTGGCCCTGGGTCTTCCCAGTGCAATTCATTTTTTGGTCTATTTCTGTATTTCAAAAAAACAAACAAACAAAACCTCTGTTAAACTGAAGAACCTCCAACCTCAGCATGGCAAAGAACCTTCCAGAAACTTGTTGGCTCCAATATTTTCTGGAACATACTCGAGACCACCAGATGGAAGAGCGTGTCCTGTCCCTCACAACAATTTAGCAATCATTTGAGAACCATAGAGATAGTGGTAAAAACATAGGAAATCACCATTATCTGCGTCATATCCTTTAAAGTCTTTCAGTTTTACTTCACAACTACGTGCACACCCCAAAAAAGCCACATCTGATTCTCGAGGTGCGAAGTGCTGACCCTGCCTTAGACCAAAACTTTCAGCAGGGATCATTCTCAAGCAGGTTTTGGAATCAATAGAGGAAGAGGAGAATAATCCATTTTCTTCTTCATAGAGCAAGGGGGGAAACAAATTGTTGCCTTGTGTTCATATTCTCAGTTTTGTGAGGAGGAAAGGCGGCATAGAATGATGAGTAACAGGGTCAGAAACGTCAGGGCTCAACCCTGATGTCCACTCATAATCAATGTGATTGATTCAGCAAGTTACTTACCCTCTTTAAAGTCTGATTTCCAAGCATAGGAATAACAGCAGTAGCTATCAAATGGAGTTTGTAAGGTTTGAAGAAAGTGTTTCCTATAAACACATCACATGACACCTGACAAATCTCCCAGGGATGCTAATTTTATGACTAAAAATCTCAAAATCCATGACGTTCTATCCATTTACCACCTGAAATTCTGGACAAAATCGCTGAGAGATATCACCAAAACAGCCACTACAAGGCAAAGACAAGATAAAGTCAACCGATTTTCTAAATATTCATTTTACATGCCCCTCAGATCAGTGTCTCACCAACATCTGGGAATGTGTTTGAAATGCTGCCTCTTAGGGCCCATCCCAGACCTACTAAATCAGAATACACACTTTCATAAGGCCCCTCAAATGTGCGTGAATGCTAACAAGTGAGAAACACTACTCTAGAGAATTAAAATGAGAGATGTAGATGTTGGTAGCTGTTTCCATGGGCCTATGGTTGACCCAGATGACCTATTAATACACAGGAGTATTGTATTCCATTTCTGTGTAACAAATTACCATACAACTTAGCAGCCTAAAGCAATGCCCTTAATATTGTTCAGGCTCTAGGTCAGAAATGCCACACATCCTCTTGTGGTTCTCTCCTAAAATCATTACAAGGCTGAAATCAAGGTTTTTGGATAGCTTGAGTTCTTTGCTGGACGCTCTGGGGAAGAATCTACTTCGATGGTCTTTTAGAGGATAATAAATTGTTTGTTTGATTTTGTAGGACTGGGATTTCCATATTTAGCTGTTGGTGTGGGATTATTATCAGGTTCTAGAGACCATTCCCAAGTCCTGGCCACAATCTCAGAAGAAGAGAACCGTTCTTGTGTCAAATGTCTATGGACTTTTGTATTTGACTTGTATTTCTGCTGCTAGCCAGAGAAAATGCCACCTTTCAAGACTCATGTGATGAGGTTGTGTTTACCTAGAACAATTTCCCAAAGTGGGCACCACTGCCCCCCAGTGGTGTATGGAATGATCTAACGGCATTGTAAGAGCAGATACCTACACTTTATCCTGAATTCTGGGCTGGAGAACAAAAAGTTTTCATTGCTGGGGAGGTCATGAGGAATTTTTTTTTAAGAGGACAGTAGACCATATAAGTTTGGGAACCTCTGACCTAGATCACCTTATTGTCTGCAATTCCACTTGACCATGCAACCTGCGCTAAACCCAGGAGAAAATGCCAACATCTTCACAATTCCAGGAAGTCTGTACCAAGGGAAGAGAAAATTGAGAAGGATATCCTGCCTTTTTGTATGAGGCAATAAAACCAGTGGCAATGTAATTTAGTTTATTTTTATCACAATGGCAAGATTCTTTGATGGATTTCAAAATGCACTCATACAGTGTAATTAAGGCTACAATATGAAAGAACAAACCATGAAAATCTAAGTATGATGGTCTATGGGTTAGGAAATCACATACGAATATAATTTAATATAAACAAATTCCCCAAGACATATATTAGATACTCTGAGTGTCATGAGACAAATAATAAACGTCCTGTCCAATGTGCTGAAACGATCTCGGATGAACTTCGAAGGACATGAAAGCCAGAACCAGGGTGAGACAGAAACCTGTTCAAAGATGGAAAACTGAAAAAATTTCCCACTAAAATTAAAAGTGCTAAAACTGTCCTGTCTAAGTTGGAAAATATAAGGGTTGTGAGGCCTGAAACAACTACATAATCCCATAAAATACCAGCTCTCACAAGTTACTGCCTATACATCTTGGTGAATATTTATCATTGATCATTGACTGAATATTTATCATTGATTATTATTGATCATTTATCATTGATTTTTGAAGGAGGTCTGGTAGGGGATTAGGTTTAGAGCTGGATGGCTAACCCCAAAGTCAACAATTCAGGACTCACAGCTACCCTGTGGGAGAAGGGTGCGCTGCCACCCTCTTGAAGAAGTGCAGTTTGTTTTATCGATTGATTGACTGGGTGAGGGCGGGGAGGGAAGAAGAGGAGCTCCAGTCCAAAGAGAATGCCTCTGTGTAAAAGAGAAAAGACAATCTGAAGTGTTATCCATTAACAGATGAAGGGAGGGCATCCAGGAAGGAGATTTACATTTTTATTTTTTATATTCTGGGCAGTCCAAAATTTTAAAATGTTTCAAAGTAATTTCATAGTGTAGGTTCACAAAACCAGCAAAAGCATATTTTTAAAAAAATCAGTGAACATGTTAGCTTTTATATTAGAGTTCTATGTAAACAAGACTAAGCAAAGACCATAAAAAGTCTAGATTTAAAATGGACTTCAAAAGACCAACTATATTATATATAAACATGCATATATACATATAGAGAGAGAAGATATATAGATATATATAAGAACATATAGATAGTTTCTGGTGAGAAATTGTGATTTATTATATCAATTTGTCACAATTTAAAAATTTCCAACTGTGGGCCTGAGACACATCTCAGAATGTTTATGATAAATGACATATGCATATGTGGAAATTGGCCAAAGGGTTTGTTTTTCTTTCTCAAAACATCTTTCCAGAGTAAAGGATTTACTTTGAAACTTGCCGTAATAAAGAAAGTGGGCAGGGAATAGTAAAGGTTATTCACAGGAGGTATGACTAATCTTCAAACAAATTTCTATCACAAGGTAAATGACCTTACCCTTGGCAATGTGGCGGGTGCATCTTCCTTTATGTGTCATCGAGTCACATGTTGTGGGTGAACCTATACTTCAAAGACAAAGATAACAGAGAGTGTGTGTCTCTGGGCGTAAGACTTCCTGCAAGTAGAACTTACATACTTGATAGTGTTGGGCTCATGGGAGAAAGGCTGTCCTTGGGAAGACCTTGGAGCAGGTCTTTTGAAAAGGACACTTGACTTCTCCAATAGATCTTAAAGGCATAGGCAGTTGCTTTCTCTTCCTGCAAGTAGAACTTACATACTTCATAGTGTTGGGCTCATGGGAGAAAGGCTGTCCTTGGGAAGACCTTGGAGCAGGTCTTTTGAAAAGGACACTTGACTTCTCCAATAGATCTTAAAGGCATAGGCAGTTGCTTTCTCACTTGGCTTCTAAGAGTCTCAGAGCCACCCCCTTCCTGGCTGTAGCCAGAGGTGCAACAAAGTTTCGTGATTCACAGGCAGTTAGAGATCTCAAAAGCAAAACTTCAGACCTAATAATTGGTGCCCTTGATGGAACCTTTTCTTAACTTCCCGATTTCTCAAAAAAGTATCCATTAAACTTTCTCCTGTAGGTATTCATAGTTGATCTTTGCTTCCATCCAGGGCCCCCTTTTTCTCATCATTGCTTTATCATTCTGACACTATAAATCAGCAAATGAATGGAAACTGGCAGGCTGGGGGGCACAGATCATCACTCACACACCTCCCTCCATCCAACAGCTTCCCTGCGGGTGCCCTCAGTGTGCTCCCTGTGGCTGTGGTCACAGTCTTTCTCCTCCTCCAGGTATTTTGGCTTCACAAAAATTCATAAAAGGTTCTGAGGGAACTGGTAGTTGACTGATAGACTACTCATGCTCCAGGTGGTGTTTTGTACATTTGTAAGAGACATGGGTTCAATTGTCAGCCAGTGCCCTCATCAGCATCTGCCACCAGTTTGCTAGTAGAGGCTTATATTTTACTGTGCTGCTGAACAGACTGGTGGGGGTGCTTCCAGACAATGACAGATTAGAAAGGAAGGGTTGGCAATATGCTTTTGAAAACATCAGTTGAGGAAGATGCTATAGATAAATGGCCCTGTTCCATAGTGCCATGGTGCCCCCATGTACCAGGGACAACTCCACCTCACCTAACAACACACACTCCCAGCATCTCCCACCTGAGATAGGGAGTGCACTCTGATGTATTCATCTTGTCCTCCAACTGCCAGTTTTGATAACTTCTGAGATCTACTGGAAAAGTCCAAAATAGTGAAGCATTTTTCCATGTGAGAAATCTGTGTGCTTACACTACAAGAAGTTTGTGTGAAAGTATCTATTCCTGTTTACTAGAGTCACTGATTCCATTTGTGGTTGTTAAATAATTGTTCATCAACTTGTGGATTAAGAGTGAAGGGGTGGAGAATAGTCTCTGTGTAGGCATGGTCTTCTCTTGAGAATTCTGGGAAGTCTTGTATTCTTAGAGGTGGGAGATACTTTCTCTCTCGCTGCTGACTCCCTGTGAGACATCCCAGAAAAGAGGCCACATGGACCTACCCAGATGAAGCTGGAGAAGCCACATGGAGACTTCTGCCAATGCTGAGATACTTACATTGCCACTGGATCCAAAGACTTTCTAGCCACTGTCCTGCACTCAGCGTCATTGTATGTGCTTCATGAATCTGAAGAGGACTTCATATATATTGGTATCAGACATATGGGCTAATATAGGACTTATGGACTTAATCTGGACTGGGCTGGTATGTTTTCTCAATATTCATGCTCTTGTATATAAAATTCTTATATACATATGCATGTTTATGAATTTGTTTCTTTAGTCTACCCAGACTAACACACCATTATTCAATTAAATTACATTAAGTGGAAAGAGAGAAAAGTTGTTCTCCTCTCTGCTGTTCCTGAAATTGTACAAAATATGTGGGTATTCACTCCTCTAAGTATATCTCTCTCCATTCTTGGCAGCAAAGAATATTTACCCCCAAAAGCAGGATGTATGGAAGCTCAGAATCTCTGTCTGCTTATGCAGAGGGACCCTTCCTGAGCGAGAACTGAGAGTTTAGAGAGGACAAGGATTGAGTTTCACCCAGTTGAAGCCAAGTTAGGGAAATGGCAGGCAAGCTCTTCTCAGCCAGGAAGCTCACCACCATGTTTTATAGGTAACCACAGATTTTGAACAAGATAGTTATACTAACCTTGAAAGCAGAGTTTACTTACAGTTGAAACTCAAAACTAAAGTCAAAGGAAATGGAAGCCCATCACAATGGAGAAAACATACCATAGGAAACAGAGGGAGTTCAAGTGGACAGAAACTGTCAAGTTTCCCATTGCTTGAATCTGTTACCATCACACCCGAAATCCCCACCCACCTACTGGCTCTCCTTTCTGCAACGATGCTGAAGGAAAAACATTCAGAAGTAATGGGAACATGTCACAGTCGAGAGCACTGTAAGGTTTTGTCAGACATTATGACCACGGCACACATTTAATCCACTGGACTTACTCCAATAAGTTCCCTTAAATTCCTGTTCTTAGAATAAGTTCCAGTGTGACATTTAACTGTCCCAACTTTGAGAGAACACTCAGAAGCCAATGCCACCCAGTCTTGAAGCTGCTTTTGGGATTTGCACTCATGTGAAAGCAAAGGGCAAGCCACATGGTGGGTTACATGTTGAGCTTCTAACTATAAGGTCAGCAGGTTGAATCCACCTGCCACTCCGAGATAGGAAGAGGAGGCTTTTTCCTTCTGGAAAAAGTCACATTCCTGGAGACCCACAAAGGTAGTTCGATCTGTCCTCTAGGGACACTGTGAGCCAGAAGTGACTCACAGGCAGAGAGTTAAGGTTTGGACACCCACACATGGAAACCTGCCTCAATCTTGGCCAGTCTTTTGAGAGTATCGTGCCTGAAGGTACCCAGTCCCCTGGGCTCAGGAAGGATGAATGCACAATGAATTTACATAAGCACACTATCTAGCATGTATTGAGCCTTAAGAAATATGATCTATTGTTTCCATCAAAATAGTTGTGTGAGCTCGTTTATGAAAATAGGCTGGTGAATCTAACTTGTACGTAAGTTCATTTAGGGAAGGGAAGGGCTGGTGGTGACAGCAGGGTAAAAGAAGTGGAAGGGAAAGCACATCTAGAGAGCCTTGGAACATCTCTTAATGGATGCACCTTCCGTGTATATGCTAGAGAAGCCCTTTCAAGCATCTACAACAGGCTGCTGGCAAGATATATGTCAGTTTCTCACTCTGTCCAGCAGCAATTTGATGGGACCAATTCAATAAAACATCATTGGCTAATTGCTGGGTTTCTAAGGAATTTGCTTAGGACAGTGTCAAAGATGGGAACAAGGCAGTCCCGGGGCCTTGCAGGTTCCTGAGCGTGCTCTTGCTCACCTCAGTTCTGTTCTGAGATGTGGAAGAAGAGGCCAGTCAGGTTTTGAGAAAAAGATCAAAAGGACTCCCCAAAATTCCAAACTGCATAACTCCATCTTACAAGGATCAAAAGAAATCCCATACCTCTGCTGTGACTTTTCTTATCCCACCATGATCTATCTCTGTTATTGTTGAAACCTCACAAAGTAACAAGGGAAGGAGTCTGCTTGGTTATTCAAACTCCAGTCCTTCTTCAAAATGCAGCTTATTCTGATACCTTCTGGGTATGTGATGTACTTAAGATATACTATTCAACAGTAATATGTGCTCATAAATAATGCTTTGTAAAGTCAATTGTCATCCCTCTTCTTTGGCCTTCCACTTGAAAACTTCTTCCCACCTCAAGGAAAGATCTAGGGAATGGGAATATAAAAATGAAAACAGAGTGTTATATTTTTATTAACATATCTCCCTCAAACATTAATGATAGAAGACCTTAAACACCACTGTGTGCCATCTTCCGAGTTTCAGGGCAAAAATAATAAGGCCTAGATATTAATCCTAAAAAGACATGGAAGCTACATGTTTTCTTAAGGTTTGATCCTTAATCTCATTCTGTTTGTCATTTTTACTGTATATATTATATTTTCCATTTGATTAAGATGGGACTTTACTGTACTGTATGAGAAATGTAGCTGATAAATGTACACTAATTCAATATCCTAAGTTTAGGCTATGTCCTTTGAAAGGGAGATAAAACAAAAATCATTTTTAAAGGTGTGGCTCTCAGTAAAGCTTAGCTGCTGGAAAATGTTAACCTTGCCTTCAGAATAGTTTTAAAGATGCTTTTGAATTTGTACTGCTGCATTGTTCAGTACGGTCTCTGACTCTATAAAGATAAAAGAAGTTGACCCAAGTCTCCAGAGTTGCCTATATTGATTACCTTGATCTTTCACATGTAACAGTAAATGGACAGACAACATAATTAAACCATTTGAAGAGAAATAAATAACAAATAGGAAAAATCCGATCTAAGATTCTACAGAAAAATTTAAGAATGCCAAACACCACTGAGGAGCATGTTTATAACTCTCAACACTAGAAAGATATTTAATGCAGTTATATATATGTGTGTGTATATATATATATATTTAAAAACGAAGGGGCTAGAACTAGGACATGTAGTATCTCAAATATTTGATGTAAAATGCAACTTAAAATCAGAAAAGGAAAAAGCTCAGTCAATTCAGTAGCAGGAATGGTAACAAAATCAGAGCAAGATTGAAAAGAAAACAGGACTCAGAAATAAGACCAACTATGAATGTGAACACAATTCAAGCTATAGGCTTGAACTTATGCAGACACAGACAAAGGACCCTCATGATGTGGTTATTGCTAGGTGCTTCCTAGCTGCACTCCTAGCTCCTAGGTGTCTTGCAGGCACCTCCTAGCTGCACTGTGCAACAGAACAAAACGCTCCCAGGTCCTCTGTCATCTTCACAGGCAGTGTGTTTGGACCCTGTGTGGTGGCCACTCTGTCAAACCATCTCATCAAGAATCTTCTTTTTCACTGATCAACTTTGCCAGGTATGAGGTGGTTTTCAAGGAACTGGCCTCTCTTTAGGTCTTTATAAAATAAAAGCACATATGGTTATGCCCAACTTTACTTACAAATTATTTGAAGATATTGAAATTATAGCTCTGAGTGGTCCTTATTTTGTTGTCTACTATACTTCTTCACCTGTAATGTCTACTTCTGTCCTACTGCTCTTAAAAGAGAAAGAAATGATGTATGTAAAGATGGTCCACATAATATAAAAAGCTTCATGCTCTCCCTATGTTTATAATTCTAAAATGGATTGATGTGCTTCCATAAGAAGCACATAAAAATGATATGTATATGATTCAAGGGAATATAGCTATTTCCACTTTCATTCTTTCACTGTGTTTCAAAATTTTTTAAGATGAAAAGTGCAGCCTATATCCTCAGCTATATGGTTAGCTTATTTTCTTTATAGAAATGTACAAAGATGTTGCCCAGCTCCCCACAGCTGTGCCTGTCTAAAGCATTCGCAATCACTAAACTTCTTAGAAAGCCCACTTAGGGGGATCCAAAGAGAGTGCATTTAGTGTCTGGGTCCCAAATCCAGACCACAGAGCTCAGTGCAGCTAGTCAAACCTAAAGTGAGAGGCAGGGGTTCAAATTTTGGTCATCCCTTCCATTGTCTTTTACTGTCATAGCCACTGAAGTTGCTAAAGGTGACATTGGAGCAAGCTGCTGACACTGAGAGGACTGAATTCTACCTTTAGGAAACTTAGAGGGAATAAACCATTCTCCTTCTCCAAAACTGATGGCATCATTCTCAAGAGTCAGCTTGCCCACAGAAAACAGCCGCTCACCCAAGGAATTCTGCTTAAGAGATACCATTCTATCAATCGACATTTTTGAAAAGTAATATTGAGTGGATAGCAATCATAGTAGAATGGTCAAGTCACTAGTTTAACCTTCTGGCTTTGCTTTTTATTAAAACTGTCATTTTGCATGCTACTTCAATTCTGTGTGCTTCAGAGTTTTTTAAAATTTTTAAATGGTATAAAAACATTAGCTATCTCCTAGATTTGTGACAATTGAACAAGATAACACAGTAAAGTATTTCACTTAGTGTGGTAGGTGCTTAAGAAATAGCATCTTTGGTTTTTGTTTTTACCTCATGAATTCTCTATTATTCACTCATTGACAGTCAGGTAGAGTTGTTATTTCATGAGCACATCAATATTAGTAGGTGAAAACCGTAGCAAGATAACATTTGGGAAGGAAAGATTGGATGACTAAGCTATGCATAGATACCCACCAGGAAAAACTGTACCACATTAGACTAAATTGCTCAAAAAATGCATTATAATATATTAGAAAGAACATGCCTAATACCTACCTTACCTGGTAATGTAGTAGGTTAGACATTGAGTGCTGCTTGCAGATATGTCAGTGCATCCAAGGATAAAGATAAAACTTTCTGTTCTAGTAAAGATTCACAGTCTCAGAAATCCAAAGGAACAATTTCACTCTGTCCCCTATGGTTTTACTCTGTCCCATACAGTTTCTGCATGTTGGAACCAGTCTAGAACAATGGGTTTGGTGTTGGTGAATTTCAGCTATTCAATCTGTCAATGGGATGGAGCTGAGAATCAGGACCAAACACACTTTCTACAGTTTATTTAAACAATCTAGAAGTAAGAAAGCAACCCCTTCTTTTGTGCCAAGCTAACTCATGTTCAATATGTAATCTGAAATTTCATGGCCAACATATTTGCTGGAAACATGTCTTGGGAAGGAATCTCCCCATCCTCCTCCTCATTCTCTCCTCTCCATATATACTTAATGGGTTTGAATTTCACTCTTATTAGGAATATAGAGCTGAAAGAACATCCAGATGAATATATGAAAAGCATACTACCTTGAAAGAAAAATATACATACATTTATATATGAGATGACTACCAATATAAAAGAATCCTAGAAACTCTTCTAAAATTATAATAAAATTAACAAATTCATTAAAGAGAATATACAAATGGCAAAGTAATTGGTTCATATTTCTATATAGTAGTAATAAGGTATTAGAAATACATAGCAGTCAGCAGAGTATAGTGTTGGTGTACGGACAGAAACATAGATCAAAGGAGCAGAATGGACAATCCAGAAGTGGTCCAACTGACCAAGTGAGCAAAGATGATTTTGTAAAGAAATTTTAGCCATTTCAGCAAATTGCATAAGATATTTAAATACAAAATGTAAAGAGTTAATTCTGATCTATACTTAGCACTATATACAAAATTTAATTAAAAATATATTATAAACTTAAACATAGCAACTAACATTATAAACTTCAAGAAGGAAACACATGAAATACTCTTGGGAAAATCTTCTTAAGTATGTCAAAATGCACATTAATTGATAACTTCATTATCACAACTTTTTTCTTTTGCTATAGGAAAATCACTATTAAGAAAAAAAAATATAAGCCATGGAACCAAAAAACCACTATTGAGAAAAGAAAATATAAGCCATGGAACCAGAAAAAAATGTTTGCAAAGCAAACATATTGCAAAGGGCACATAAACAACTCTCAATACTTACTAAGAATATTCAATAAAAATCAGCAAAAGATTTAAATGTTTTACCAATGAAGACATCTCCCATCTCTCTCTCTCTTTCTCTTTTTCTTTCTTCTTTCCTCCCTCTCTCCCTCTCCCCCCCCCATGTGTATGTATATATACATATATACACATGCATATTCAATGCGTTGGATACTAAAACTGGCCAAAGAAAACACCAATTTTCATTCTGATCCCAATAGTCCTAAACAGATCATTCCTCAAGATGAATGATTAATCTAGTGTCAAGGAGCTTTCAGCAGTGGGGAAGGACTGAGATAGAAAGTCACAAAGTCTGGTCTTGGATGATGGACTCTTAGCACAACTAACTGCATCAAACTTGTACCTATGTTGACCTTTCTGAGCATACCTGTTAGAATCATAGACTAGTACATTAAAGGAAACATCTGGTTTCAAAGGGTATTCCCCAACAAGCACATCTCACTTGGGTTGATGGAACATTTTTCTCATAGTTGTTTTCTTTACACACATCTAGATAGGAAATCCCTTCTGGCAAGGGTTCTATGAGCACATAGTAAAACTTATAAAAGATTGAACCTGTGTGAGGTAGAAACCTATCAGAGAAGAAAGACTCAAATATTTTCCACTAAAATAAGCAATAGAAGAGTGATAAGACTACCTTGTCAATGGCAAACAAACAAGCAAGCAAAAAAAGGCAATCCCATTGAGCTCTAGTTTTTGCTTGTGTCACTGAATTCTGTCTAAACATTTGATGTTTCAGAAAGGATAATTTCAGAAAGGAGGCTTCCTCAGTATGTCACAAACAATAGTCCTTCATCTCTGTACAGAAATATATTTTCAACTCGCTGCGTATCATATAGTTTTCCAGTTAATCTCTAAAACATTTGTTTCAAATTAGAAAAGTCATAGATTTTTAACACATGAAAAAGGGATGGGAGTGCTTTCTTCATTATGTCTGAAACCTAGTTAAAGAAAATGATCACATTTTGAAGAAAAATGATGGAGGCTTGGACTTTTATTGAAAAACATCTTGTCAGACTCAGCATCAGCACCATGGAAGAGTCCATTAGATACAACTCTTTTTCACCTAAAGCCATTTGATTTGGAACAAGTTCCTCTGAGAAGAACTTGCCCATCAAATTTACGTGAAATACCAGGAGGCTATCTTTTGGTTTTGAAAGGTGTCTGATGAGTCACTTAAGAATCAGAGTTCTCTGTTTAAGGAAGGCCTTCTTTGGGTGGTGAAAGATGTCTGAGTCACTTAGGCTATGTAGAAAGATGGCTCCCTGCCAGAACACCGATTATCTAACATCTGAGCAACCCAAAGTTCACTTGGGCTGTTTGCATTAGTCACCATAATTTGACTAACAAGCCCAAAGTGACAGCTCAGCATCAGCGTGGTACAGCAGAACCACAAAGACAAGAAAGGGAAGAGTAATAAGGCAGAAACCCCCTATGTGCAGGCCTGGATCCTGAGAATTTCCAAAGTGTCGATAGGGACATCCATTTTCCAACCAAAAAAGAGATAGAAAGGTAGGACGAGAACAACTCCAGCTTCATGCTTTCTACTAAAGAAAGAAAAAAGAATTCACATTTCTTTCTCTTAACTTGTGTCACTCTTGGCTGGGACTCTACGAACAATATCACTATGCTTAGCTTTCTGGCTACTAGGATTTCCTTTGCTAGGTAGATTAAGAATCTTAGCTGGAACTTTGGATTTAAGTGGTCAGATTTTGTCATGCTTTGTTACCAAATTTTCTCCTTCTACCCTAAAGATTTGGTTAAGGAAAGCTTTGTTTTTATTTTGTGTTTAATTTTACCCAATGAAGAATGGACACTTTAAGAACAAGGAAATTGAGTTCAGACCTTGACAAGATGGGTTGACACAGTGACTGTATTGCTGGGTTTCAACATAAGAACAATTGTGAGGCTGACCCAGGACCTGGCAGTGTGTGTCATGCTATTGCTCTGAGTCAGAACTGACTTGATGGAACCTTACAACAACAGCAACATCATTGTACCTTGTACTTAGTTCACACATGCGGTAGCACAAAAAATAATGTGCTCTCACCACATTCCCCAAAGTTAATTCATAACCAAGGGTACCCCATGTTGTCTCCATGCAAGACAATAAACTCTCTTACTTTTACTCCAAGGCAGAAAGACCACACCCATTGTGAAGGAGTCAATTCCATCTCATAGCAATTGGACAGGAGAGACTGAAGCGGCCATGTGGATTTTCCAATGTTGTGAATCTTTCCAGAAGCAGACCTCCACAATGTTCTCCTTCATAGTGACCAGTGGATCCCAATGACCAACCTAGCAGTTAGCAGCAGAGCCCTTATCCACTATCCAGATGAGCTTCTTCTTAACAAACTCTAGCCTAAATCTGTTCATTACACAGTAAAGCACTTGGATACATAATAAGAACATAGAAATGTGTCTATCTGAATTTAGGCTTTTAAGTCATACACAATCTTATTGATTCCAATTGATAGAGACCCCATATGGGTCAAAGCAGAAGTATGCTTGACAAGATTTTCCATTGTCTAATTTTTCAAAAGTAAATTACCATATCTTTCTCCTGAGGGGCATCTGAAAGGACTCTACTGGACTTAAACCTCCAACTTTTCAGTTGATAACCAAGCACATTAAACCCATGATGGTTCTCTGCATAAAAGATTGACTGGGATTAAAGACAACAGCTCCTTCCCCCAATGATACCTCTGCAGTCCCATCTCCTAACATTTGTCTTCTGAAACAAAGAAATACCACGATACATTCTTCTTTCTGTTGCTAACTGAACCTGATTCCAGTTTTGGGTGTGGTTTTAATGAATAGATCGTACTGTGAGCAATGTTTATTCTGATCAAGTTAAAAATTCTGCACATATTTACAATAATGTGCTAAAATGTGTGGTCTTGTAACATTTGGAAGAAAACAAAGATTACTGAAGGCGTGAGGAGGTATCTTTTGTTTTCACAGAGATTTTGATGCTTGAGTCATACTTGTCATTTTCAGACTCAAAACTGAGTCACAGGGGTGGGGAACAAAGGGATTTTTTGCAACCAATCCAGCATTTTCAGTAAATGATGTATTAGGTCACCCAAGGAGACAATTTCCTTCGTTGCTACCTCATTCACCTTTTCTGTTTCATTTCTTTCACTTCTCAGCTCAGAAGAGGCTGGGTTCTGTTTCCCGACTTACCACACCGATCCCCAGAAGAAAAGGCTTACCTTCTGCATATGAGATTATGATTAGCAAAACAACTCTGGATATTTAGATGTGTAGAACTTAGGAAAAAAATATCCTGCAGTTTGATATTTAGCCAGCAGTCATCCATTAGAGTCACTAGAAGGTAAAAATGAGTTTATGTATGAATAGCAATTTGAATAGATCCTAGCACAGGGTGTTATTTAAATGGCCACTACTATCATTAATTATCGATCATGGTGCTAATACTGTTAATATGAATATTAATACTACCCATTTCTCATTCAACCTTCAGGTATTTCCTTGAAAATTATACTTCAGAATATATGACGTGTGTTTTAGATTGTTTCTGTTCAAAACAAGTCCAATGAAATCCACAGACCAAGAGATTTAGCATTACCAGGGAACTTGTTAGGAATACAGAATCTCAAGCTCAATCCTTAAACTTACTGTCATCAAGTCAATTAGGCCTCACAGTGATTCTGCAGGGCAGGGTAGAAACCCCCCTGTTAGTTTCTGATACCATAACACTTTGTGGGGGTAGAAAGCCTCGTCTTTCTCCCACAGAGTGGTTGGTGGTTTTGAACTGCTGACCTTGTGGTTAGCCGCCCAACACTTAACCACTATGCCACTAGGTTTCTCTAGGCTTACTGAATCAAGATTCATAGATGATGACTATGCATTTTAGCATATGAAAGACATGCAAATGATAGAGTCTTCTGGTTAATAGGACCATTACACCTACTACATTCAGATGACCAATTTTCAAATATTGCAATCTAGAGTCTGACAAATGAAACTTGCATTCTTCAACTGTTAGGGACCAAAGTAAGTGATCTGAGGTCTGCCTATTAGTCTGTATTCTTGAAACACTTCTTGCACTGAGAAATGAGAACTGAAGGAAACAGTCAAAAAAATGGCCTCTACTTAGATCTCCAAGTGAGCATAAACTGTTAGAAGGGCAAGAATATGTCCTATGTGTGTCTTAATATTCCCAATCTCAAATCATAGGACTAAGTAGGCAGTTAATAATAGTTGTTTAAAGTCACCTTGTCCCTCTAAGTCTGCCGGTGTGTCTTCACAGTGCATTAATAAATCTGAAGAAATTTAAAACACTGTGATATAAAAATCTAAATAAGAACATATGCCGTTGTTGGGAAAAAAAAAAACTCTTTCTAACTTAACTTCAGGTCAGATCTACTCTTTAGAAACGTCAGCTTTCTTTCCCACATTGACACTTGATGTAAGTCCTCAAACTACAGCCCATGGGCCACTTCCGGCCCACAGAGGACGTTTATCCAGGCGCCACCTGTTTTTAGGTCGCCGCTGCCTGTCCTGCTTAGCAGCCGACTCATCCTGGGCCCGCAGTGAATTTGTTCATAGCTTTTTGTTGTTGTTTGTTTGTTTGTTTTTTAACTGTATTCCGACCCTCTGATGGTCTGAGGGACAGTGAACTGGCCCCTGTTTAAAGAGTTTAAGAATCCCTGATGTAAGTAGCACATTAGTCAGCTAGAGTCATAAATTTGGGGGTTAGAAACATTTTTTACCACTTAGAACAGTCAGTTTCTCTGACCTTGTGGTCCTTGTCTGTGCATTGGAGCAATAATAGCACCTATTTCATAAGATGCTATGAAGATTAAATTAGATAATTTGTCAGAGCTTTAGCCTAACACATGGTCAACACTCCAAAATGAAACTATTATTATGATTATGTCAGAGTAAATTATGAAAAAGGACTTTATTATAATGAAAGTAAAATATTGAACTTCAAGGAGTTTGAAACAACCCTAATTTCCATCAAAAGACAAATGGATTAGAAAATTGTGGTACAAACATACCAAGGAATACTATGTATCACTGAAAAGCAGTGATGAATGCATGAAACATATTGCTGCATGGGAAGAACTGGTGGAAATCATGCTAAGTGAAGTAAGTCAGATGCAAAAGGACAAGTACAACATGAGTTCACTGAAGTCAGCTTAAAAAATTCAAAAGGGGCAGAGGAAAAGACTACTGTATATAAAAATTAATGGGGTGCAGTCCATGTAATATGACAGGGGCCTGACCAAGGGCAGGGCTATCTATAGTAGCCAACTAAAAAGGAGGGGGTGGGAGAGATAGCAATGTGTAATGGGGGAATGGGCTATTAAACCCATTTAATAGGGGAGGTTATTTCTTATATCTCTAGAGGGAAAGAGGGACAAGACTTAAATCCAGTGTACCAGGACGTGAATACAGCATGATAGTATGGAGCAGGGAGCCTGTATAGGGATCTGAGAGCCTAGCCCCAGTCCCAATCATATGAACAGCCACCACCCTCCCTCCCCACAAAGAATTTACTTTAGAAGACAACACTGAAGCTCAGGGAAGGGAGACATGTCTGATCAGAGCGCACAAGAGCAATTGAAAGGGGAGGAAGAGAGAGTGGAACGTATCCTGGTCCACCAAGTCTTAAGGACAATCTCCCCACTCAGAACAGCCAATGCACAGAGAGCACCAGATAGCCAGCTTCACTATGAGACATGACATCCCTTGCTGACCCAAGGCCTTACAGGGACAACACTGGAGACACAGTGCTGGGATTGCAGAGAGTCTGACCCTATCAAACAAAGGAAAATATTAAGGGCATGCAGAAAAGCAGTGGGGTGGGGGACAGGGCCGAGCATGGAGGTCTTCAGGGAGTGACAAGGATAGACTTGGGGGACAGGGCATGGAACCCAATCAGACTCGACTGGAGGACACTACTAGAGATCAACACAGACCTTAAACTATTTACAGGTTTTGCTTCTTTCTTTCTTTATTATTTATTTATTTATATATTTTTCTGGTCATGTTTTTCTTATTGTAGTCATTTAATTTTCTTTTGCTGCTGGATCTTGCTATGTCTTGCTTTTTGTACAAATTGTTATCGCTGCAGGTCTATCTAGATAAGGTAGGTTGGATGATGAGTCTGGAGGAGAAAAAGACAGGACCAATGGTTCTGGGGGGATATGAGAGAGGGGAGCGGGGAGAAAGGAGGTGAAGTTGGCTAACCAGGGAATAAGGAACAACAAGTGATCCAAAATCAGTGGCAAGGAGGGTGTGAGAGGTCTAGTAGTAATTGACCAAGGGTAGAGTAACCAAGAAAAATTACTGAATCCCGAATGAAGACTGAGCATGATAGTTGGACAAAAGCGAAGTAAAAGAAAATAGAGGAAAGAAATGGGATGCAAAGGACATCTATGTAGATCTAAATACAGGCATGTACAGAAGTAAATATATTTATATATGATGACGGGGAAATAGAAATCTATTTCTCCATCATCATATGTAAATATATGCACATATTTATATGTTCAGTATTGAGGCAGCAGATGGACATTGGGGCTCCACTGAAGTACTTCCTCAATGCAAGAACACTTTATTCTTTTAAATTGGCATTCCATGATGCTCACCTTCACAACACAATTGCTGACAACAAAAATGTGCATGCACAATGGTAGTGAAGAAAGCTGATGGTACCTGGTTTTCAGAAGCTATAGCGTCTGGGGTCTTAAAGGCTCGAAGATAAATAAGCAGCCATCTAGCCCAGAAGCAACAAAGCCCACACGGAAGAAGCACACTAGCTTGTGTGACCACAAGCTGTCGAAGGGATAAGGTATCAAAGAACTGAAAACTTTTTATTGTAAATGAGGAGGGGTACATTATAAATGACATACTTTTGGAGTACCAAAGTCCATATGTAGGAAATGGACTTCCCCTTACCGAAGGGTCACAGGGAGGAGACAAACCAGTTAGGGTACAGTGTATAAATGATGAAGCATACAACTTTCCTCCAGTTCTTCAATGCTTTCTCCTTCCCATTATCACGATCCCAATTCTACCTTACAAATCTGGCTAGAGCTGAGGATGTGCACTGGTACAGATAGGAGCCAGAAACGTAGAGAATACAGGACAGATGATCCCTTTAGAACCAATGGTGAAAGTGGCAATACAGGGAGGGTGGCGGGAAGGTGGGATAGAAAAGAGAAACCAATTATAAGGATCTACATATAATCTCTTCTTTGGGATATGGGCAACGAGAAGTGGGTGAAGGGAGTCATCAGACAGTGTAAGATATGATGAAGTGATAATAATTTATAAATTATCAAGGGTTTATGAGGGAGGGGACATAGAGAGGGAGGGAAAAAAAGGAGGAGCCAATGACAAGGACTTAAATTGAAAGCAAATGTTATGAGAATGATGAGGGCAATGGATGTACAAATGTGCTTAACACATAATGGACTTATTTATGGATTGGGATAAGAATTGTATGAGCCCCCAATAAAAGGACTTTTTTAAAAAAGTAAAATGTTGAGGCCTATAACTTTCATCTTAAAAGTGGTAGAAATTGAGACCACTAAAAAATGTTCCTTTCCTAAGTATTTACCAATATTTATCACACTATATAGAAACATAAATAAAATTATATTTAAACCAGAGACAGGTATTAATGCCCTGTGTACTTAAGATATTATTTCTAACAGTGTCTTTTGATTTTCTTTCAAGAATTTCTGAATATTTTTATGTCCATCCACTAAAGTGATTATCATGGTGACAATATATAGGGCTTTCAAAATTCCAAAAGTCATTGCTAGGCCTTCTTCACCTTCATCTTTGTTCCCCAGTAATATTATGATATGTAATTAAAAACATTTATGCTCCAAAAACTTTTTCATAGAAGTTCATAGACACTTTATGAATGGCTTGATAGAAAATTACTCATATGACTAGATCAACAAACCATTGTTGGGTGCCCCCAAGTTGACTCATAGGGAACTGTATTAAATTAGATAAATTGTCAAAAGATTAGCAAAGTGCCTGCCCCATGGTGATCACTCCAAATATTAAGCCATTATTCTAACAACATGCAATATTTTATTTTACAAGAGAAAAATATTTTATTACTCTAAAGTAAAATGTTAAATTCTAAAACTTTGTCTTAAAAAAAGGCAAAAGTTGAGATAACTAAAAGAAGTTCCCAGTATGTACAGTATTTAGCAGTAAATTAGTCCTGCCTGCTCCTATGTCAGTCTCACTCTCATTTACTCATTGTTGCAGCCATCATCAATCAGTCTGCCTGGTTGGTTCTTTGGGTTGGTTCTCTACTCTACCATGCATGACCTTCTTCTCCAGAGACTGGTCTCTTCTGACAATATGTATTGACATATTGTCAATACATTCATATGGTGTGAACAAAAGACAAATTCTTATCACCCTCACTCTAAGGAACATCCTAACCACACTTTTTCCAGCACAGATGTGTTTATTCTTCTGGCAATTCATGGTATTTTCAATATTCTTCACCAATGCTAAACAGTCAAAGGAAGTGAAGTCTCTTTTATGGTTGTTACTGCCCCAGAAACATTGAGGTCAACAACTATAATTGCATAAGATACAATACTGATGAAGAAGTAGGTAAGTAGTATAGATATATGTACCAATAAGAAGAAATGAAGAATGGGCTAGAGGATCTCATATAAACCTGCCTATTAGTTTTGGGGAATTTACATAACTTTGCAGAATGTCCTTGTGAAATGGGAATGATAATGCCTGCCTCACAAAGCTCACAAGGAAGCAACAAGATTAAATATGCAAAAGACCATGAGGTCGTTACATAATATAGTGTCAATTTGAGAGGATTATGAATGAAGGGGTGAAGTTTGGCCTGTCAATCAAAATATAATCATGGCCTTCCTCCAAAATATAGGCATGGCCTTCCCCTGAGAATTCTGGTTACCCCTGTATTTCCTTGATGGAGGTAGGAGACTCACTCCTTGAGAGATTCTTGACTGACAAGACACATAGCACTATACCTGGGAACTGGAGAAGCTACATGGATCTACCCTGATACAACCAGATCTCTGGAGCCAGAGAAGCCACAGAGAGCTCCTTGCCCATGCTGAGATGCTTACAACGCCACTGGAGCCACAAGACTTCCAACACACTGGGCTGTGATCCTCCTGCATTGGGCATCTCTGCATGTTTTTTAAGAGGACTCTGTAGATTGGTATTGGACACATGGGCTAATATTAAACTTATAAACTTGATCTAGACTGGACTGGGGTATTTTCTCAATGTTCTCTTGTATAGAAACCTGTTTCTTATTCACACATGAGACTCGTGAATTTGTTTCTCTAGTTTATCCAGTCTAACATGGAATACACTTCAGATTTATAATTATCTTGACAACTTCCATTCCTAATTCTTAAGTTCAAACTTTACAATTCCTGATGGGTCTCTCAGTTTCCAATTCCCATGTCATCTGTTCAAAGGCTTAAGAATTCCAGCTGTTGATCCTTCCCTATTCTCCTTCCAATTAATTTACCACCTTTTCCCTCCTGATGGATCTCATGATCCTTCACATATTAATAGCTCCTTTAATCACCTTGTCTCTAATGAAACCCCTCTTCAAATCCCCAATCCCGTAGTATCATATTTTTACACAAATAGCATATACCTTCAGCAGCTGGGTAAGCTCTGGACTGTGAAATACAAAATAGACATTTCAATTTCATCATGGCTCTGTAGAAGAAAGATAAGACTATATACTCCTGTAAAAATGTACGTTCTGAAAAACCTCATCTAGCATGGATATGAATCAGAATGGACTCAATGGCCGTGCTTTGGCATATGTTTAACTGCTAACAGTTAAACATGTTTGATCCCTACCCACTCACTACCCATCCCGAGGTATTTTTGTAGATGTGTCATGATACTTTTTACAGCCAAACCAAATGCCAAGTTCTCTGGTGTGAGTCAATTTTGACCCGTTGTGACCCTAGAGTAGAACTGCCTCTTTGGATTTCTAAGACTGAAAATTTTCATAGGAGCAGGAAATTTCATCATTCTCCCATGGAGAAGCCGGTGGATTTGAACTGATGACCATGCTTAGCAAGCAACCCAATTCATAATCCACCACACCATCAAGTCTCTTTAATTAAAAAAAAAATTTGTTGTTTGTTTTGTTTTTTGGGCATCACTGCCCTCTGGTGGTGGGAGTAGGAGACCCAGCCTTTGCTCCTGTGGAGCCACTGTTGGAATTGAACCTCCATCCCAGTGGGCCGCAGTCCCGCGCACAACCACTGCGCCACCAGGGCTCAGCCAATTAAAAATTTTTTTGCAAAGAGTTGCTTATTTGCGATAGTAAATGTGTCATTATTAACATATTCGGGTTTGAGGGTCAATTTATAAATAGATGTAGAAGGTGCAGGTCATTAATAACTCATTGATTTCATCTCTCCATTTCTACAGAAAGCAATACACAGTGGGTAGAAGTTTATTGTGAGTCCAAATTTATGATTTTACATCTTTACTTCCTCAGTACTTCACAATATTCCTTTTAGGCAATATCTGCTCTGCTAACTTTCCTTTTCCCATCCCTTGTGATCTGTTCTTTAAATCTCTCACTACTTCTACCACTGCACCCCGAACATTCAGCTTGTAAAGAGAAAAAGTCATAAGCTAGAAATCATCTTACCTCTTGCACTCCTTCTACTCAAACTTCCATATTTTCTTCTGTACCTCTCACTCATCCTCTTGTGTGTGTGTGTGTGAAGTGAAAGCCTTTACAATCACACACACTCTTCTTTCTGCTAGCTGGGTACCATCTGATTGCTTTATTACATTTTGCTATAGCACACATATTTTAAGTGATCTCTCCTGAGGGTGAGTTTTGAGGAGGGCCATGCCACAAGAACTAATTGTTCTTTAGGGCTATAATTAAGTGAAAACTCCAAATCCATCCATATGTATATATGGTTTATATATGTCTCTGGTTCACTTCAGAGAAACCATTATCATTTTATGATAGAGAACATTATAAATTATTCCTCCAAGGTAGAAAGTAATTCATTATATTATTAGTATCATTAATATAGTTGGTGGTGTAGGATTGAAAACATTTCTCTCTTTTGAATTTCTTAAGAAAAGGAAATTATACAAGTATAAGCTAGCTTCCAATCAAAATACATGAATAGATGAAATGTTGACCATACAAAATGAATTCTTAAAGTGATTGGACACTATAAAATGGTTAGTGACAGGACAAAACTTTCAATGACATGCATTCAAAGAGGCAAAACCATGTCTACCAGACTAGTACATATCATAAGAAAGCAAGGAGGACATAAAATAGTAATATATAGTACTCCTAGGCCACTATTCCTTGGTCATGCTCAAAGCAAGAGATCTGCATCAAAGTTCAATGACCTTCAATAGCATTCAATGCCTTCCTACCTGAATGGTATTGCTTGAAAAATCTGGGCTTAATCTTATTTATTGGCCTTTATAGGTGATTTTTCTTTTATCTTTTTTCCCAAGTTGCACTCAGGTATCTTCCCTTTTTTTTAATGTTAGAAAGTTTTACTATGATGTATCATTGTGATTTTTCTTTGCAGTCTTGAGGGGCAATTAATTATTTAATGTGGCTCTTCTAGCTTTCACCAACACGAACTTTTCCTGCAGGGGTTTTGGTAAGAGAGAGGGGACAGGCACAGATAGGATTCATCTATGAATAATTGTTAATAAAATTCATTCGATTTTTGTACTGCCAGATATAAAATGAGCTCTCTGAGAGGCAGAGAGGGGGAGAGAGGGAAGGAGGGGAATAGAACAGGAACTTCTGTCTCCAATCATGGTTTGTTCCTCCAGCACCCCACTCTCCAGGAACTCTACTATGTTAGGTCAAGTTATTTAGAGAAACAAATCTGGTGACACTTATGTATGCATAAGAAGAGCTTTATGAAAGCATCCCCGTCCAGTCCATAGATTTTTTTTAATGTTTGCCTCATCATTGTCGTTAGTTGTTTTGTTGTTGTTTACTTCCTGTTTTTGTTTTGTGCGATTTTCTGTAGGTAAAAATCAGCATAGATAAACGTGTAGAGACAATAAATAGATGAAGAAGTACTTGGAGCACAGTGGTGGAGACTGGGAGGAAAAGGCGCGACAACAACAAGGAATGCAGGAAGAATATTCTCTGAAATTAATTGCGTTGATGATTCCACAGCTCTTTTTAATATGATTGAATTGTTAACCTGTATGATATATGAAATAGATATGAGTAAAACTATTTTTTAACATAAAATTATATAAAACCAAAAAAGGCAATGGAGTGATGTATACAAAAGCTTGAAAGGAAAGAAAAGTAAACCAATAATCTTAATGTAGAGTAAAATTATCCCATAAATAGGAAGGAGAAGTGAGATCACTTTCAGGCAAAATAAAACTAAAGAAATTTGTGAAAAAGCCCACAACAACAAGATGAATATTACAAAAAATAATAAAGAGAGTTGTTTGGATAGATAGTAAACCAAAAAAACACACAGTAACATAAATATCAGTATACAAGACACCATCATTGAGAAATTTAGCCACTCAAGTAATTCGCAAAGTAAAACAAAGATACAAGATTCAAAATAGGGAGCTAACAATATTTCCTCAATGAAACCAACAATAAAGTAATAGAGGAAAGAGACTGGAGATAGAACAATTGAACGGAGAAGAAATTGAGTTGTTTGAAAAAGAGCATAAACTACCTTTAACTTGGAAGGAGTACAACACAAAATAAACATCAAATAAAATAGTAAAACTTCAACAAAATAAAAAAGATGAAAATCAAAAAACCTACTAAATAATGAGACAGAAACAAACAAAAAAAGCAAAGGAAAATGACGATAAACCTTAAACCAAATAAAATCACACATAAAATTGCAATGGACAAAGAAACCAATATTATCATTTAAAAATACTATAAAACAGTGGCAATAAAGTCATAGCTATGATTAGCAGCATTGATTGTAAATGAACTAAATTAACCAGCTAAGAGACAGAGGCCCGCAGAATGGATTGAAAAACAAAAAAATGACTTAGTCTGCTTATAGGAATCACCTCATCCATAAAGACAATAACAGGCTAAAATTCCAAAAATAGAAAAAATATACCGAGCTAATGATAGTCACATAAAAACTCAGGAGTATCAATATTAATTTTTGGAACAGCAAATATCAAAGAAAAGGCCACCATGAGAGACAAAGGAGGGCATTATGTAATGATTAAAGCCACAATCGAATAAAAAGACACAACCACAAGGATCTGTGCTTCCAATGAAAGACCCTAAAGATACAAGAATCAAACTGTTACAGAGCTGGAGAAATGCATCAGTACTGCAATAATAGTAGATGGCTTTGATAGACTGCTCCCAAGGAAAGATACATCCACTGGAAAGCAAATCAACAAAGAAATTTAAAAAATCTAAACTACACAAATAATCAATTTGATCTTCTAGACGCATATAGAGCTCTTCACATAACATCCCCATGAGGGAACTTCAGTCCTAATTCCAATGGTACAGTAGTTTTGAGGTACAGCCCAATTCACTCAGTGGGGCTCCCACATGGAGACCATCAGGTAAGGCCTAAGGCCAGTGTCATCACAGGCTTAGTTCGTGGCATGGTTCACAAGAATTGGATAGAAACATATTCAAGGTGTCATACATATTCAGGAAAATACATAACCAGCTTTATTCTCCCCTTCGGTTCCCAACAATGACTATATAGCATCCTTTCCCTATGTGAAGTTGCTATTCCCCCTTCCCCCACCATACCCACCAACAGAAATATAAGGCCCTCCTTTGAAATGTAGATGCTTGGTCATAACTTGATTTTCCAGTAAAGTTCTCCTCTCAGTCCTTTGAAAGCCTGTTGATTTGTCTCAGGGCTTAAAGCCTTGTCTCAATGTTGTACAGCATCTGGTAGATGATCTTTTCCCTTTTCCCGCTCCTTGAAGGAGGGATACTAGCTAATGTGAGGTCTCTTCTTAGGAACTGCACACAAGGGGGGGGGGTGACATGTGGCCCACGGCCACTTTGTTTTCATTTTTTGGTGGTGGTAGGAGGGGGAGGGGGAGTTTTGCTTTTGCTTTTGTCATAATATAATGGCAAAAGTAAACCAGAATCATTCATAACCCATGGACGAGCATATGGATTCTGAGCTCCTACTTAATTCTAGACCCAGTCCAAGAATAATTAGTTCTTAAAACCTGGGCCTGCGCTATACTCACTCAGGTTTATAGCAGTATTATCCACAATAGCAAAGAGAGAGAAAGAGACAAAATGCCTGTCTGTTGAGAAATGGGTAAGTAAACTCTGGTGTATGTGTGTACATATATACAATGTAGCTATACAATGGGATATTATTTATCTCTAAAAAACAATGAGACTGTCAGATACCTCATGACATGAACAAATATATGACATTATTCTCTGCAAGATTTGTTAGTCTCATAAAGGAAAAAATGCATGATATTGCTATGTTAAAAGAATGACTAGTTTCATACCAAAAGAAGCAAACTTTGAGGACTATGGGGAGACCAGGGGAGAGAAGCAGGGAGAGGTTGTCACTGAAGAAAGAAAAAGAAAGGAAGAATGAAAACTGCAGTGTATTCTAAACAAAAGAATATTGTCCTATGTGACTGGGACACCGAACTTTAAAAGAAGCCCTTCAAGCTCAATTCTCTACAGATTCATTTGTATGTGTTTTCTATTAATATTTTTCATATTAGAAGTTAAAAAAGAAAGGAAAGTGATGTATCAAGATCACCCATTTCATGGAGTTCTGTTTAATAGCAGCTTTTAAGAAGGCCATACATTCCCAAGCACTTTCTCCTACTCTATACGTGTCAGAAAATCATTTCACTCAGCCTGAAGGAAGCCTCTAAATAGAGAGACACCGGTGCTGGATGTTCCCAAGTGTTGGCTGAAAGTAAAAGTACACCAGGGTGTGAGGTACATGGAAGTGGTAAAGAAATGCCATGGGGTTATGATCAGAAAACTAACGCAGCCTCAGTCCACCTTCCTCTTTCTTTTGCTTTCTTTTTCTTCTTATCTTCCGCATCTTATCTAGCATAGAAAATGACTACCTTCCATGAATGTGGGATCACATTCTCTCACTTGTCATGACTAAAAGATCATCAAATCCTGACATATCCACATTTGCATGGGTCATCAAATCTGTTCTCTGCTGTTCGCTCTGGAGCTCTGGGGGCAGATTGGGTTACATGTGCGGCTGCCCACCACAAAATTAGCAGTTCAAAACCACCACCTGCTCAATAGGAGAAAGGTGAGGCTTTCTGCTTCTGTAAAGAGTTCCATTCTCTAAAGCCCACAGGGGCAGTTCTACCCTGTCCTTTAAGGTTGCTCAGTCAGAATCGACTCAATGGCAGTGAGTTTTGTTTTCCATTTTTTTTGAAGTCCTCTTTGTCTTGCCACTGTCCAAGACCTATATCATATTATTCAAGTTTATCAAGGTCTCTTCTTAAGTGCTTCAACCCAAGTCCTGTCTGTTATCTGTGCACCTCTTTTGAAGTATGGCACAGAAGTTAATACCTTTCCTAATCCTTCAAGAAAGAGTCTTTGTGCCTTCTGTCCTCATAGCACTCTTGTGCCTTCTTTAAGAAAGGCATGTGCAGTATTAATGAGATTGTCAGTCAGTTACAGGAGTCATCTACCCAGAGAGAATTGGAGACACTTGAGGATGAAAAATACACTTTACACTTCCCATGCTTAGCGCATACTGTGTTGCTCCATCAAGGTTTGCTAAATCATGAAATGATCAATCCAAGGGAGTTTTCAAGTACTTTTGCTTATAGACAGGTTCTAGAAACCTACAACTTTATTAGATAAAACTTCTCAAGGATGCAAATGCTGCACTACATGGAAGGAAGTGAGAGACATTATACACAGAACATGTTCTTCCTCCCATATGGAAGATCTCACTCATTCACCAACTGGCAGATTATCTCAGTTGCTTTGGAAAATTTCATTTGGAATCTTTCATGTAAACAGTTGCCTCGAGATTTATTCACACGCTTTTGTTTATGTGCATATCAACTAAGGGCAATCACTACTTATTATTTTAGCTATTAAATACCAATTTCCATATTTAATGAGGTCTTGAAACTGTTTCCCCCCAATTCAAATCTTCAGCAGAGACACCGTTTTGCTTCTCTCCGGATCATCCCAGACCAAGTGCAACATTTGTAACTTGAGTAATTAGCATCCGGTCTGTTCTTTCTAAACTGAGTACCTTCCCGTGTATCCTGCAAGAGTTCTCGTGTCTCTCTCTCTCTCTCTCTCTCTCTCTCTCTCTCTCTCTCTCTCTCTCAACTTTAATTAATGCTAATGAATACTGCCCTACAAGAATTTGCAAGCTGTACTGAGAAATAATGCAGTGTTAGTTTTGTAATTTAGTGCACAGAGCACATTTGTGCAAAAGCTTTGTAAACTGGGCCCGTGGTCAAAAGGAGCAATTAGCACTTTGTTAGTATGCAATGATGTACTAATCTGTGCAGTCCCCAAAAGCAATTGTCTGTTCCATTTTACCCTCATGTGCAAATTTTTTCCAGTGTATACAGCACTGCTCCCAAAATAACACGTTGCAGACCTGGTGTTGAAAATGGAGTTCACAGTGAGGAGAACATATCAATTAGAAAATATTTGCTGGGGGTGGGAGGAGGCTGCCCAGGAGTTTGGCGCGACAGCTTTCGGCAAACGAAGAAGTTGGTGCATAGCCTTAAAGACGAGTACTAGTCTCGATCCCTCCCTTCGATTTCATAAACGGAGTTGTCTTCATTGGGTGGGAAAATGAGACCACAAACTAGAATCGTTATCCCAGAATCACACGGATGTCGACTTCATTAACACCACAGACTAATTTGCATTTAAACAGACACCATCCGTTCCTGTATTTAAATAGCACATAAGGACCTTAGAACAATTTGTACGTTCTTTGAACTCTTCACGTTTTTAGAGAAGTCTTGGTCATGCCACCTTAATGATAAACACGACAATAATGTCTTACATGTTTAGTTGCCGTTTGCCAAGGTATTTTAGGTACACCGGTTCATCGGTGGCTCATCTGCCGTCATCACGTTGCTGATGTAGAAACGCGGGTTCGCAGAGGCTGGACAACTTGGCCGAAGTCACATGGGAGGCCGTGTTATGCGGTGGTTCAGAGCGCAAGCCCCGGGACCCAGCTGTCTGCAGGCAAATTTCCACCCTTGCCCCAGGTTCCTCATCTGCAAAATGAGGACAATTACCCCAGTGGCCTAGTGGGTGATGCGCTGTTCTACTAACTGCAAGGGCAACAGTTTAAAACTGCCCTCCGCTTCTGGGGAAAGGGCATTGTGCTCCCTTAAAGAGCCACTGCCTCAAACACGCACAGAGGCAGTAGAACCCACAGTAGAACCCACAGTTCTACTCTCTTCTATATGGTCTCTATGAGTCAGAATCAACCCAGTGCTTGGTTTTTCCCGAAGATGTCACAGGGTCATTACAAGGAGTAAAACGACCATTGCTTAGGATATCACCGGGAAAACAATTAGGTCTACATGAGAGTATTTTTTAAATGGACTCAACGGCACCTAACGAGTGCTGTTGATTCGATTTTGACGTAGAGTAACTTGATAGGACAGAATAGAATTGCCCATAGGTGTTCCAAGATTGTCGTCTCTAAAGGAGAAATCCAAGTCCTGTCTCCCATGGAGTTGCTGGGTTCAAACTATGGGCTTTACAGCTATAGCTGGGCCTTTTAACCATTGGACAGTCAGGGTCCCCGCAGAAACATTGTCTGCTATTATTATGAAATAAAGGAAAAGGGAGGTACTGATGGGAAAATGGTGACACAGTTAAGCAGTTGCTAGCTGAGGTTGGTGGTTCAACCCTATCCACCAGCTCTGTGGAAACCTGTTTTGGTGAAGACTAGATCCCAAAATCCTCTAGGAGACTATTGGGCTCTGCTCTGTGAGTCAATATGTGTTGGCATGGACTCCCCAGACCTTGGTCACAAGAATATTTAGAGCATGTAGAGTAGTTACAGTAGTGGTGGTGGTGGCAGCGGCAGTGGTGGTTAATGCTGTTAGTTGTGGTCAAGATGATTCTGATCCCTGGCAGCCCATGAGAGTCCATGTAGAAATGTGCTCCACCGGCTTTCAAGGCTGGGACTTTGCTAGAGCAGATGGCCAACTTGTCTTTCGAGCACCCCTTGCTGAGCTTAAACCATCAATTTGGGGGCTAGTAATTGAGGGATTAACCATTTGCGCACCCAGAGTCTCCACAAGGTATATAGTTATTGACAGAGCTAAAGCTTAGCCTCAGATGTGGAGAACTTTCAAAGGATTAAAAGATGTCTAGTAAATCTAACTACCTTTCGTTCTCCAACAACTGTTTTTCAGGCTATTAAAGATATCAAACATATTGGAAGATAAAAGCGAGCTAGAGGGAAAATTAACACTATCTAACTTGAGGGAAAGCTATTGTGGAGAAGAGAGTGAATACTGTTCTTCATTATCACCAAAGAAGATGTACAAAGTTACAGAGAGGAAATAAATTGAGAGACTAAATGAAAGCAATCAAAATGAAAGGTTTTGATTGGAAGGCAGAAATAGTTCTGATCATGAAGGGAAGGGATTTTTTTTCAAAACACTACGGTTAGTTGCAAAAATAACCACAATTCAGCCCCTTCGTGGTACCAATGACTCTTGCAACAGGATCTTGCAGTTGCTGCCATCAGACCATGGGATCTATTCCCCCTCCTTGTAATGCCACGTTGCCTATGAAACTTGCTTTGACAAATGTGAGGTTGTGGGGGAAGCGATGGCGCTCTAATTCTGAGTCCAAGGCTTGAGGCCCTTGGAAAATTGCCCACTGGGATGAGAGACAGAAGAGTTGCTCTCCTAGAATTTAGTCAATAAACCTACAAGGAACCAACTAGCTCACTAGGAAATGATTGCAGGTTTATGCGTGAGTTGAGACGATTCACCTACCTGAGTCCAGATCCATTTGAAATCTGCAGGACTTGCATGTGTTTTGTTAGTTAAAGGATCATTGCATCTTTACCCTAAAAATCTTTGAAGGCAGAATAGGTCCTCCCATAGGGAATTACTTAACTAAAATGTATGGAATGAAAGAATGAATAGGAAACTTTGGAAATTAGACCCCAATATGTATGTGGTTTAAGGTAGAGCTGTAAGATGGTTTTCTATTTATAAGCAAATATCATACTTATCCAATTATGCATTTAATGAACATTAGTCAATTATCCATTGTGTGTTAAATGCTGAGAAAATGAAGCAGTTGATTTTCCGGAAAAAAAAAAGATGAAAAACAAAATAGCGATTGTAATTTTAACTACATTGGGAGCATTAGATTGATAGTTAACACCAAGTGTTTTTTTATATTTTTTCAAAATGGAATACAGGGCTGAGCCCCGGTGGCGTAGTGGTTGAGTATGGGACTGCAGCCCACGGGCTTGGCAGTTCAAATCCTGCAGCGGTTCTCCAGGAGCAAGGCTGGGTAGCTCCCACGACCACCAGAGGGCAGTGATGCCTCCCCCCAAAATGGAATACACACCCATAGTAGTCATGCAAGCCTAATGATAATTTTATAAGACAAATAAATGGTTTACAATGGTGTTTGTAAATAATACTATTATAGTTTACAATCTAAATGGTAATAAAACCTATTGTAAAATGTTGACAAAATAGAATCAGATACTGCAGCAGGTGTCATGGCAGGTCACCATTAGATAAACGAGATGACAGGCCAATTCTGAAATGTGACACCTAACTTTTATCAAAAATGTACACAGCAAGCAACATTTCATGTTGTGTATATCTGGCATATCAAATCTAGGCTGCCTCCTTCCCTTGCTTCTGTTTGATATTTGGTTGCTATACTTTCACTATGGTCTCTGGATACTAACAGCTGTTATTATGCTCAAGGGTTCCAATCCACTGAGAAACTTCTCAGAAGAAATCCTGGCAATCCACTTCCAAAGATTTCAACCATTCTCTGCTATAGAATGTAGGAGCCAAAAAAAAAAAAAATAAAGAATGTAGGAACCAAGGTGTGTCTACAGAGCCCACTCTTTTTGGGCACACATAAGGTCTCCATAGGTCAGAATCAACTTGATGACATCTGCCTAATTTTATTATAACCATTTATAAGAAGGCCCATAAATTAGAAACTTTAACCAATGCTATCATACTTTTTCTTTCATCCTCCTTTACCCTTGGGTATCTCCTCTGTGTTTGTCACCTGTGGTAGATTCCATGGCCAGTTTCTCCTCTGGTCTTGGCAGTGTTGCTCCTGTCAACTATGGGATCCAACTGGCTTTCAGAACCAATGTAGAGGCATGGCAGGATGGCACAGTTGTTTGTCCACTAGCTTGAGGACCATGCTTCTGAGAGAGAGTGGTCTAGACAGCCCCATCAAAATCATTTGGGCCATTCATTAATCCTTAAAATTCTAACTGTTGAGTGTGGCCTGGGAATCTGTCCCAGTGTCCTAAATCACTGAGTGTTGTACTGCCTGTGGCAGGCAGAAAAGGGGGAAAACAGTGAGACTGAAACTTAACATATCCCACAAAGTCCTTCGCTTGAGCTGTGAGCAAATAGGAAGAAAAGATCTAGTAAAAGGACATTAGATTTTATTCTCTTCAAGGTGTAGCCAACCCACTTCCCTGTCCTTGAGGGTCACAGAACCTGTCTTCACCTGTCCTGTTATTTGTACCCTAAACTCCAAAGCCCTTCCAGGAACAAATGCTATATATGAAATCGAGCAAATAAAAGTAATCTATAAGACATAACTTTTTATATGGTAAAGCAACTTTCAAGACTTTTTGTAGCTTACCATATACAGTAGTATTAAAATAACCTTCTACATTGATTCTATAGGGTGATATGAGGCATTTTACATTCATTCCATTCTGATTGTCCACTAAGACTTGCTCCCAGCCCTTTAAATCAGCAGCAGTCAACACACAGCAGCCCATGTGCCATATCAGGCCAATCACCTGTGTTTGTGCAGCCTGTAAGCTAAGGATTCTTTCTACTTCTCAAGTTATTTTTTTAAAGTCAAAAGACAAATACTTTGCAGCATAGCCAAATTTATGGGAAAGTCACATTTCTGAGTCCACAAATGAAATTTCATTGGGAACCAACCATACTAATTTGTTTGTGCATTGTCCATAGCTGCTGGAGCTACAAAAGCAGATTAGAGCTGGTGCCACAGAGACCAGATGGCTCTCAAAGTCTAAAATACTTCCTCTCTGGTCCTGTATGAGGGACCTCTATTTAAAATGGACCCTCAGCCTCTTTGGTCAACTTACTCTTTCGTTATGAGTTACTTGAGAAGCAATCACAATATAATGAAGCACAATGTAAACAACTGCTGCATAATTTAAATCTTTTCTAAATTTGATTTTCCATATTGAATTCTTTTAGAGTGAGGCATGTTTTTATGCTCCTTAACAATAGATTTTATTACAGATTTATTACTTTCAGCTCAGTGAGAAAGTGTATGACTTAGAAAATGACTTGACATAATTATGACACTTCCATGTATTGCCTGGGCTTCTCTTGAAGTAGATAAAAATGAGGCGGGCCAAGCAGCAGAGAGCTCCTACTCCCATTCTAACGGATTTCTCTGAAACAGAATTAATTACACTTGGCTGAAACCCATCTCTTAATCTTCCACCTTGGGTTAATATTGTACATTTGAATGATAACATTTTATGAATATGCAAGATGCGTTTGGAAACAGTAAAAATCAGATAATTCACACCAATGACAAGAAGGCCCAGGACAGATTAGCACATTTCTTGAGAGGGAGGATTAATTGAAAAAAAATGGTGTAAGTTTACTGAATCACCCTGTAAACTGTGCCCAGAGAGACATACACTGTTGACAAGGATCTTTCACTCAAGGTACCATAACATATTTGGCAAACATAATGGGAGTTGCCCTTGTGGGAGACCTCATTACAGCTCTTGGCTATGAAATATTCGTGTAGAAGTGGGGTGAGACTGTTGGGTTTTCTGTGAGATGTATTGAGTTTGTAGATTATTAAGGAGGTGAGAACCAGTGAATAAGTGGGGCTAGGCAGTACAGCACTTTTCCACATTCATCTGTCTATTTGGTTTAGAATGCTAGACATAGTCATTCTCAGATTAAAACCCAAGTACAAGTATCCTGTTTTATTTTATTTTGTTGTTTTTCTGGCTATTAGTTGCAGCAATACAATCTACTAAAGGAGAGAGATTGAGGTGAGAAATAATAGACTGCTAATAATAAACTTGCACGTCACCTTCTCTAGCTTTCCCAAGTCTCTCCACAGGCCCATGTTAAGGCCACAAACAGTTTTAATGCCTAGTGGAGAAGGAAATTAAAATTGCTTCCTCTAGTGGATGGTGGTGTTGAACTGCTGACCTTGTGGTTAGCACATTATTTTAAATATTTTTCCTCTACTGATGAAAGGTCAATTCTCTGTAAGCATGATGTGGTATGTGTTATTAAATCCATGGTAATTCCTGTATTCAATCACCAATTTTTGTGATGAATAAAATATTAAGTATGAATAAAATATTTGAAGAAATTCTTTTAAAATGTTTCCTCTGACATAGGTCAGACCTAGGCAACTTTGTAGCAAGAGCAAGCTTTTGTTTGACTTTGGTTTGGGTTCCTAACCCCACTCCACCCAAATCTTGTTTTTTAATCAATTCTCTTTTTATTCTTTCGTAACCAACTCAATACTTTTTGTTAGGTACCCGAGAAGCACCAGGCTAAATCTGTGGCAATTTCAGATAGTTATAAGACATAGTGTCTGTGAAGAAGATTAAGAAATCAGAAAAGAAAAAGTCTGCAGGTCTAATTGCCACTGGACCTTTCTTACAATGAGACCAGAAGAAATGGAGTGTGTCCTACTACACTGAACAGTTTAATCAGGGACCAAAGATTGATTTTTATCAAAAGAAGGTAGATTATAAGGGGAGTGGGATTTCACTGTAATCAAATCAATTCTGATTGATATTGACCCTCTAGGAAAGAATAGAACTCCCGTATGTTAGTCTAGGTGGACTAGAGAAACAAATTCATAAACATGTACATGGATATAAGTATATTACATTATATTATGCTATGTTATATTATATTAATTATTATATTATAAGGTAAACTGACCAGACGTCCCGCTTTTGGTGGGAAAGTCCTGATTTTAAACAATTTTTCCCCCATCCCATGGCATTTTTAAAAAATCCCGATTTTTGGAAAGAAAACACAACAAGCTAGGGAATGGCAGGAGAACAGGAAGGGAATATACCCCCTCTACCTCCCCCGACCCCACTGGTCAGTGGTGTCCCACTTTACCAATGTTAAAATCTGGTCACTTTAATATAAGGGAAAGTTTATATATAACCAGAATGGAACATTGAGAAAGCATGCCAACCCAGTCCAGTGTAAGGCCATAAGTCCGATATTAGCCCATATGTCCAATACCAGTCTATAAAGTCTCCTTTCAACTTATGAAGCACATGCAATGGCACCAGAACAATCATAGGCCAGTGGGTGCAGATACTTGTGTGTCCGGTGGCAGTAGAAGCATCCTGGTGCTGGCAGGGGTCTCCCCATGGCTCCTTGCTTCCAGAGATCAGGTTCCATCAGCAGCATCCAGTGGCGATAGAAGCCTCTCAGCACAGGCAGGGCTCTCCATGTGGCTTCTCCAGCCCCAGAGGTTTGGCTCCCTCAGGGCAAGCCCATGTGCTCTCTCCTCTGGCTCCTCCATTCTTCAGAAATCAGCATGCTGTCATTTCATGGGGTCAGTAGTTTGTCTCCAAGGAAGTGAATCTGCAGTCTCTCACTTTCAATGGGAAATACCGCGAGATTTCCCAGAATTCTCAGAGAAGACCATGCCCACACAGAGGCCTCATTGGCTATCTCCAGATTTACAGGCTAGACTCTACCCCTACACTCCCAGTCATGAAACTGACATCACGTACATGAAGGCCCCACCCCCTTTTAGCTGTAAAGATGTACTGCATAGAAAGCCACAACGTCCTCCCCCAGAGAGCCGAGTTGTCTCCAGCTACTCATCCTGTAGTTTGCTGCCCAATGAGCAACAACATAGTCACCAGGGTTCACCTCGTAAATCTTTAGGGCCACAGAAAGCCTGTCTTTTCCCATGGAGTGGGTGGTGAGCTCAGATTGCTGACCTTGTGCTTAACAACACAATGCATACTCCACAAGGATATTAAACTTGCTGGGCACCATGAGATGGAAGGGGTCCCTAAGTGTGTTGCTTAAAAAAGACTTTTAAACTTTAACATAACCATCCCATGAGGAGGTCTTTAAGCAAAACAAAAGACTCACTCAAAAAGTCAGGACTGCTTTGATCATTGCACCCTTCTAAAAATATATATATATATGAGGGAGCCCTGATGATAGAGTGGTTACATATTGGTCTGTGATCCACATGGTTGCCAATGTGAAACCACCAGCAGCTCCTGGGAGAAAGACTGAGCTTCTACTCCTGTTAACACTTACCGTTTCAGACACAGCCAGGGGGTCATTAAAAGTCAGCATTGACTCAGTGGCAATGCATTTGGAATGTTGGAATGGAATATATGAGGCCAAAGCAGCAGTAATAACTATGAAGTACAGATGAGACTATGAAGGGGCAGAGACTCTCCACTATGGGTGCTAAAACAATGTGGAACCATATAATAAGAATGGTATCACTATGTAAACTATGTAATCACTGTGAATGAATTATACCTACAAACATTGTTGATTGGCTGTATATTCTACTGTGTATACTTTCACAGAGAGAGAGAAAGACAGTGCCTACTGTTTCGGGTAGGATGGGAGAATTATTGTAGCAAACACCAGGATCTCATTGAATAACAATTTTTTTTCTCTTGCTCATCAGACTGATTCTGGGGACACTGCATCACAGATGCTTTTATTTTGTGGTATTATCAGAACCCTGGGGGCTCTGCCTGTATTCTCTTCATCTGACCAGCAGATGAGGGAAGAGAGAAAGAAAGGTTATGGGAGATTTTCCAGGAGCCCCAAATGGGGAGGACATATATCACTTCTGCTCTTTCCACTGGTCAAACTCAGTCACTTGGACACAGATAATTACAGTGATAAATGTGACAAATGTGCCTAATCCTTGCTAGGAGAAGGTAGAAATAGGTTTGTGAGTTACCAACCCCCTCCCCAACCCCCAAACAAAAAGATCTACCCAATCTTGAACACATGCCTTTCGAAAATCACCTTTTCTCACATTGTATGTCCAGAATATTCAACAATATCATTTTGCATGGGTTGATAGTCCTTCCTTTCACACTTATTGATGCCCCCAAACTGAAATCTTCCAAACTTTCCTCATTGGAGGAGGGGTTATAAATGATAACGTGATTGAAATAGGAGATTCATTGAGAAACAACAATATAAGTGCTTATTTTACTCATAGTAAATTTGATAAGTAAAATAAATTATTTTAACCTTCTCAATAACCACCAAATATAAGTTATAGAGTCAATATATTATCAATGACATACTGAAATTCAGAAAAGATAAAATCCTTCAGAGAGGTAGGTATTCAAACTTAGGTCTCCTAGACCTTTAATCTAATAGATTTTAACTACAGCAATGATTACCAAATCGGAGTCTTTCACAGCCACTTACATGCTATGTACTGCCTGAACTTATGTCTGCTATTGATTCAAAATACCACTCATTAGAACCTAGTGTTAACCCCAGCAATCATAACTGTGATCATGATACTCTATGGTACTATATGGTATAATATATATCTATGTCTACTGTGGTCAGTGTTTCACAACTTGACAATCACTTTATCAATGCAAAAAAAGTATTGATATCTTTTTTATATAAATCATTTTATTGGGGGCTAGTACAACTCACAACCTATACATGCATCCATTGTGTCAAACGCATTTGTATATATGCTACAATCATCATTTTCAAAGTATATTCTTTCTACTTGAGCCCTTGGTATCAGCTACTCATTTTCCCATCCCTTTCCCTCCCTCCCCCATGAACCCTTGATAATATATAAATTTTTATTATTATTATTTCATGTCTTGCACTGTCTGATGTCTACCTTTTCCCCCTTGTCTGTTGTCCATCCACCTGGGAGGAGGGGTTTTAGGTAGGTCACTGTGATCAGTTTCCTCCTTTCTCTCCTGACTTTTCCCTTACCCTGCTGGTATGGCTACTCTCAAAATTGGTCCCAAGGAGTTTATCCGTCCTATATTCCCTGTGTTTCCAGCTTTTTTCATGTACATGCTGTGGTCTAGGCAGATTTGTAAGGTAGAATTAAGGTCATGATAGTGTGGAGAGGAAGCATTAAAGAAGCAGAGGAAAGCTATATGTTTCATCGGTGCTAAACTGCACCCAGACTGACCTGTCTTCTCCTCACTACCCTTCTGTAAGGGGATCTTTAATTGCTGACAGATTGACTTTCACCACCTCATTCACATTATGATTTTTTGCTCTGTGTCTTTGATGCTTGATACCTGATCCTGTGATATCATGATAACACAGGCTGGTGTGCTTCTTCCATGTGGGCGTTTTTTGCTTCTCAGTTATATGGCCACCTTTTTATCTTCAAGCCTGTAAGAACTCAGACAATACATCTTTTGATAGCAAGGCACCAGCATCTTTCTTCATCACATTTGCTTATGACCCACTTTGTCTTCAGCAATTGTGTTGGGAAGGTGAGCATCTTAGAGTGCTGGATTATTAGAACAAAGTGTTCTTGTATTGAGAGAGTATTTGAGTAGAGGCCCAATGTCCATCTCTTACTTTAATACTGAACGTATAAATATATGTACATAGATCTATTTACCCCTCATTGTATATAAATATACTTACATGTGTATATGCCTGTATTTAGATCTCTATAAATGCCCTTTGCCTCCTATTTCCTTTTGCTTTCCTTTTGTCCTACTATCATTCTCAGCCTTCATTTGGGTTTCAAAATTCCTCTCTGTAGCATTGACCTGGATCAAGCCCTTCCAGACCTCCTATACACTTCTCACTATGAATTTTCAGTCACTTGTTGTTCCCTTGTTCCTGAGTTTATTAACATCCACTCCCTTTCCTCTCCCTCTTTCCCATGTGCCCCTAGAACTGTCATCCCATTGTTTGCTCCTCTGGCTTGTCTATCCCACCAATCTTATCTAGATAGGCTTACAGAGATAATAATATGCACAAGCACAAGACCGAGCAAAACAAAGCAACAATAGAACATAAAACAATAGCTCCAACAACAATAAAAGCCAATAACAATAAAAGAGAAAAGTCTATAAATAGTTAAAGAACTATTTGGTGTCTTTTATGAGTGTTTTCCAATGAAGTCAGATGGGGTGCCACACCCTGGCCTCACAATCTATTTTTGGTGTTTTGGGGGACTTCATTGCTCTGTTCCCCTTGTTGTTCTGTTACATGCCCTTAGTGTTTTGCCTCGGTGTGGCAGGGTCAGAGAGGGTACTGTTCCTGCAGTATGTCAAGCTATAACAGACCAAGTGTGTCTCAAGTGTTGTCCCCATTTTGCTATTAGTCACTGAGGGTAGGGCCAGCCCTGTGGTCATCTCTGTGCATTGGTTTCTTTGATCAGAAATATCAGCCTTGGGGCTTGGTGGGCCAGGATGTGCTTCGCTCTTTTTTCCTCTCCCCTCATTGGCTCTTTCCTGGAGCACCGGGTTGAAGTCTGGTCCCTCTTTTCCTGTGTGGATACAACACCCTTCCCTTGGGTGGATTAGTGCCCAGTTCCCCCAATACCCATGTCTTTTTTTGTCCCCTCTCCTTTTCAGTTGGCTACCATTTGTATGCCTGGGTTTAATCTGGCCCCTGCCATATTAATCTGGACCTTATCCCAGGAATGCATGTATACAATAACTTTTTCCCTATGCTTCTTTTGCATTTTTGAGCTTACCTCAGTGGACTCATATTGTACTTGTCCTTTTGTGCGTGGCATACTTCGCTTAGCATAATTTCCTCCAGTTCTTCACATGCGGATATGTGTTTCATACATTTATCACTGCTTTTTAGGGAATCATAATATTCCATTTTATGTTTGTACCACAGTCTTTTAATCCATTCATCAGTTGATGGAAATTTGGGTTGTTTCCAACTCCTTGCAATTGTGAGCTGTGCTGCGATGAACATTGTAACCCACATGTCTGGCCGTGGTTTGTCAGAATTAATGTCTTGGTCATCCTTTTCCTTGAATTTACATTAAAAAACAAGCAAACAAACAAGCCCACCAGAGTTTAATCCAGAGGAAAACACCCCTCCCAAATCTAAATCACAATGAATTATCCCAGTTGAGTCACTAAAATTAAAAGATTTGGGGACACTCTTCCGTCATAAAGCAAACATCTGTTTTCCATTTAAAAAAAAACAAGCAAACATCTATCGCATGACTCAAGAATTCCACTTGTAGGTATAGATTCCAAAGAAATGAAAATAAATACACACATAATCTATACAAATACATACGAAGGGTCTCAATTTTTTTCTAGTCCAAGAAACCCTTTATATTCATATCGAGGACCAAAAAGAACTTATGTTTGCATATGTTTTCTAATAGCATTTTTCATATTAGAAGTTTTAAAAGCAAATTTAAATTGTTTCATTAACTTAGTCATTTTGAAAAAATAATGGTACTATTGTGTGTAAGCGTAAGCAGTGTGATTTTATAAAAATATTATTTTCATTAATAAAAAAACTAAAAAAATCAGTGCAAAACAGCACAAGTTTTACAAATCTCTTTCATGTCTTGCTCAACAGAAGGCAAGTGGATTCTGATATCTGCTTTCACATTTTGACTTCTCTTACATCACATGCAAGAAAGCTCTGGAAAGTTCTAATGTGCATTTATCAGAGAGTGAAAGTGAAAAAGCCAAGTGATATCCTAGTATGATTTTGCAAGAGTTTTCATCTTTCAAATTCCTTATATGGCTCTCAGAAACCTCAAAGGATCCCTGTACCAGAACCACTGCTCTTAAAAAAATTTCCTTTACATACAATTGTTTTAGAATGTTTAACATGTGCAACAGTGATTGTTACAGCATTTCTTGCAGTGGGAAAAGTTAGGAGACAATGAACATGTACATGAAAAAAGATGAGTAAGTTTAATATTAACTGTACTCTAAACTCGCTGTCATATTTCAACTCGTAGCAACCCTGTCAGACAGAGTAAAACTGCCCCTGTGGGTTTCTGTGACTATCTATACCTCCTATGATTCAGGTCCTCTGTAGTCTTTGGGGGACCAAAGATAGTAGCAAGTCTCATGAAAGGCCAATGATGACCTTTCCCCTGGAGTGCATAGACTTTCTTCCACAAGGTCAAGTCCGAGCTACAATGCCACAAAACTGGTGTCCTGGTTCTCACCCATACACCCCAGATCGTTTGCCCCCATTGTCTAAGCTTCCACTGGCCCTCAGCTGCTGGACTGAGCAGAAACAAACAGATTAGAACTGGTGGTAAAATTAAGGACCTGCATTCGGGGTATTGTGTTTCCCCTTTCTGATTTGTGAACGATTAGACTGTCAAGATTTTTATTGGAAACTGTTAAAACTATTTCTGTGCTTCCAAGGCTTGGAAACCCTAGAGGATCACTATCCATCAGAATCAACTTCATTGCAGTGGGTTTGAGTTTTAGCATTTGGTGAGCGGCATTTACAGGTTCATACTGGCTCAAGCGGCATTGAATTGGCTCTCTGCTGACATGAGGAGCCCTGGTAGCATAGTTAGTTACATGCTGGGATGACAAGGTCAGCAGTTAGGACCTGAGGCTTTCTACTCCAGTAAAGAAGTCCACTGGGGTGGGGCGTGGGGGTGTGGATGGAGAGAGGTGTCCTGTATGTCCAGTTCTACTCTGTGCTATGAGATTGCTCTGGGTCAGAATCAACCAGATGACAACGAGTTGGGTTGGTTCATTTTGTTTGGGGTGGCTGCACAAGACCACTTTACAACATAGAAGAGCATAGATGCCACATTCAGGACATCTCTCAAAGTCCAATGGTACTTTCAGTTACCTCATATGCATACAAAAGTAGGACACTCAATCAGGAAAACCAAAGAAGAATGGACACATTTAAAATATGATGCTGGCAACGAATACTGGAAATACCATCAACTTCCAGAAGAACAAATGAATCAATACTTGAAGAAGTTCTGTACCTTCTAATTGAGGATAGTAAGTCATCACTTCATATATTTTGGAAATACCAGGAGAGATTAGTCTCTGGAAAAGGACATCACGCTTGGTAACATAGAAAGGGCAGCAAAAAAGAGAAAGCCCCTCAACAAGATGGACTGGTGCTGGGGCTGTAGCAATCGTACAGCAATTGTGAGGATGACATAGGACAGAACAGGATTTTATTCTGTTAAGTGCAGGGTTGCCACGAATCAGAACCAAGTGCATGGCATCTAACAAGGGCCTGGCACAGATATTTAGTGACTTGGCTTCTCAGAGCCCTAAAGCACATTCCCCTAACAATCTCTCATAAAATGGAGTCTAGATTACCTAAGAACACAAATCATCTTTTTTTTCTTTAATGGAATCCTACCATTACAATAGTTGAGGAAAGTGCCATACAAGAAGACACATCACGTAAGATTGAGGACATCTCAAAATTAGAACGTCATCAGGAGCTGAAGTCTAATATACCACATGACATCCCACTGTCTAAGCCAAGTGGGTTTTCAAGGAACTTCAACTGCCAGGCTTCACATCTCCCTATCACCCCCACCCACACAGAATCTGCCTGGATCCTTCTATCAAGCCATTCAACTTGCAGGATGAGGGGGAAGAAACCCTGGGACAGCGCAGAGGCCTGACTCTGAAGAAAGCCGCACAGCTTTCAGCCACAACATACCGTGTCTAGAGTGATCACATGGAGACACCATATGTAGAGGCCTCCACCCCCACACCAGCTGAGGTCCCGGGTTTAACTGTCCTTGCCAAGGCAACCAGCCAGACCTGGAAGTACAGCGTCCTGAATACTCAGCCCCATCCACTGTGCAGCTACACACACGTCCAGGGTGACCAGCAGATGAACCATCTGATTGAACCCTTTGTAAGGCAGCGGAGGGAATAACATGCGGTCTCTGAATTTTGTCCCTGTTAAGGCTTAAGCGGAATCTTGATTGTCCACTCTTCATAATGCTAACCAATAAAATGTAAATGATAATCATGGCTGTTGTTTTAAGCTGCTGAACACTGGAGTGGTTGGCCAGGTGGTGATGCTTACACACATGAAGGCAGAAATTGAGAGCAAGGATGGGAACTTGCCAGCCCGCCCAATGCCTTATTTTCAGGCCTGGGTTTTCCAGTACTTTCCATGGTTTCATGCCTCTCACACACCCTCGGCCACCTGGAGGCAACAAAGTCAAAAGGGTACGTTTTCCAGATCCCAGGTATATAGGATGCGGCTAACCCTTGAGATTTAAGAGCATTTTTAAAAAACCATGATTATTATTGAACCACAAACTTCCTTGAGGTCCTCTGGGACTTATGTCAAAGAATGTAAAGAGAAAACCACTCCTCCAAGTCAGAGTTCCCACAGTAGGTGCACCCACCACTGAAAGCGTGCAAACGTGTTTCCTTTCCCGGAAGTGTGTGAGGCTCTCTGAAGCAGGCCTCCCATTCCGCCAACTGCCCAAAGGAGCAAAATAATACACAGTCACACAGGCTCGTGAAATCGTAACGATAATCATAAAAACCTCAGAGTTTTATTTTCTTCTCTTTTTTTTTTTCAGCTGTGAAACAGCACCTGCCATTAGCTGTGGTGGTTCCTATTTTCATATTGTCTGACAGTAGCAGTTGGATCACGCTTGAGCCAGTGTGACTGAGAGGCAGGCTCCCTGCTTCCACAAAGCTGAATTTAATAAGATGAGAACAGCATGCCAAGCTGGGGAGCTCCCTCCCTAACACTTATCCGGACACCAGCCCCTCAGCGGGGCCGTATTGCTGTGGTAATCTGGGTGAACTGGACAGAGCGTCCTGCTTACAAGTTCAATATAATGGAACAGCAGGGGGTGAAGGGCTGGCAGAAAAGCTTAGCAAAGTTAAAGCCTATTACTGTATGCTTGAGGAAAAATGAGTCGCAAAATATTACACCCAGAGCAAGGCTTGAACCTGCCAAATGCAGTCGCCACACACGCTAAGCCTCGTCCATAAGGGTGCATTCATTATTCTGTGGTCCAGGGTAATGTGGATTTAAATATTTTGAACCCTAATGGAAATGTATATGCAAATTTCTCTCTGGAACCCATCCCTCTCTCACTATTCTTTTGCCCAGTTTTGAATTTAATAGGCAAGGTGATGGGATACTACATATGTCAAGGAGAGGGAGCCTGCTAAATCTGCCTTTCGTGGCAGAAGATGGCGAGAGACTGGACAGAACACTTTTAGCAGCATGGTATGGTCTTTATTGTTATTTTATGCCTCTTGGGGTGCAGTGCTTAAAGCTAATGGGGAAAATAGCATGTAAATGGTCTCTGAGCTCAATTTTTGTGCAGCCTTAGGCTGGCTCAGTTAATTTGAATATTAACTCTTTAGGATAAACAAAGTCTAGCATGCTCTTCATTACTAGTTAAGCAAATCAAACTCTGAGAGTTTTCCTATATTTTCAGTCAACCGAGGCCCCCAGAAGTAATTGACAGCAACTACTAAGGGAACAATCTTTCTTTAGACTCCCAAGCCTTAAATTGATCAAGGAAATTTTTTTGAAAGTTTAACAATGGCATGAAGATTGTAATTTCTTCTATTCCCCCAGTAGCAGCTACTGCAAGTTTTCCTTAAAGCAAAGGCTACTAAGATCATCACATATAGCGTTAACAGCAATAGCTATCACTCGCTAAGCCCTTACTACAGGCTAGGTGCTCTGGTGGGTGTTTTATATCAAGTATAATATATGCACTGGAATCTTTATGTGTAGAATTGGACATTTTCTCAGGTGTATACAGAAAAATGTCTGTTCCATTATGTTCTCAAAAACTGATCAAAGTCTTCTTCATGATCTTCCAATGGAGAAACAATGTTAAGAAACAACATTGATTGTTCACTTCATTTCATCAGTCTCTTAGATGCCCTTGTATGCTTGACCTTGTAGATTTCTTCCCTTTCTGTTGTTAGTCTTTCAGACAATGCCTGGGCTTCCTGTGACTGGTACTAGTGGATGAGTCTCCACCACTTCCAGATAACTTTTGAATGCCACCTGCCTTGGCCTTAGAAAGGCTGCTTTGGTCAGGTGTGCCTCAGAAGAACAATCAGTGCCTAAGTGGCCATGGAAGGTTTCTTGCTGGCTTACTCCTAGAAGGTGTGTTTCCCAGCCGGCTGACTCTGGCCACCAAGTCCTCACACATCGCAGACCCATTGTCCCATCCAAGTGTATGCAAGTTCATGTCCTGTCTCAATTTTGTATCTTCCCTTCTTCTCTTCTTTCTCTCTCCAATCCACGTTTGCTTTAATGCTCCTTCTTCTATGTGATGCTCGGGAGTCCAGTATTGCCATCTGTATCTGCTTCATGTTGTTTCTTGGATTTTTTCTGTAAAGGGAGAGTGTGTTGTTTCTGAACTATGGTGCCATCTGGGGTCATATTTGTCCCTGAACTTTATGTCACCCCATTGTGACTTGTAGAAATACCTGGATGCCTCCAGTCTTATGAGAGGCCACAGGAAGAAGTCCACTTTTTCAGGCTCAGCACTCTGATTTCTGTCAGTCAACAGGACATTTTCGTTCCCATGCCATGGCAATGTGGTAAAGAGGTAACAATGAGGATTATCTTCTGTGAGCCAGTCCACTACCCTTTACCTACAAGTAGGTTTGCCCCTTCCCCTTCCTGCCAAGCTAGTATTCCTTCAAAAGACAGTGAAAGCAGAGCTCTTGTGGCACAATGACTGTTCTTTTAAGTTTGCTCAGAAACAGACAAGAATTCAATTAAAAGTAGTTTACTGTGAGGATCAAGAGTCACTTATAGAATAGTGAGTAGGGGAGACAAGCAGCAGAAAGCTGTAAAATAATGGTACATTAGAGGTCAGTTATGATGGTGGGTCATTAGACTTTCATATCCATGGAGACTCTGCAGAGAACACCATACATATTTAGATTCTCCCAGTCAAGGCTTAAGAAAACTGCAGTATTTAGATGCCCATTTGGGGGGGGGGCATCACTGCCCCCTGGTGGTGTGAGTAGGAGGTCCAGCCTTGCTCCTGGAGAGCTGCTGCTGGATTTGAACCTCCATCCTAGTGGGCCGCAGTCCCGCGCACAAACACTATGCCGCCAGGGCTCAGCCTAGATGCCCATTTTTATTCCTTATTGAATTAGAACTACTTCATTTAAGGGATGAAAATAGACCATTTCCTGTTTGTGGTGGGTATCCAAGTCTACACATGTACAAAAACTGCACATGTACACTCACTCAGTCAATTTTGTATATTAAAATTGTTAGAATAATTGAACATAAAGGAGGCAGTTTTGACAATGAATAATAAATATAAATTATTTGGTTGGGCAGCACGTCACCTCTCTTCTGATGTAATAAGCCTTGAATGCTAAGATTTGAAGGAATATCATTTCAAGAAGAAAGGATGATTTCTTTTATTTTCAAATTAGTCTCATTTCTATCCTTACAAACCCACACCCAAGAGGATATTTTTATCCTCACTTTGTGGCAAATGGAGCCCTGTTAATGTAGTGGTTAGTTGCATGTGGGGTTAATAACCACACGGTTGCCAGCTTGAAACCTCCAGCTGTTTTGTGGAATCAGTTTTTTTTTTAATTTGAAGACCATAGAAATACCTGATCATGAGCTCTGTGAAAATAGGGACACTTCTAAACAGCTATTTGCTCAATATATAGTATATCTATAGACTCAAAATGGTAATGAAATGAACACATTACACTTCTGTTGATTTTCTACGTGCTATAGGCTAGGTTAGGAACTAGCAGGTAGACTCAGGAGGATGAGATGGATTCCTAACTTACCTGCATTGCAACTTTTGGTTCACTTCTCAAACTCTTTCCCTTTTGTTTCCTCATAAAAGTTATGGGCATATTAACTCTTAGCTGTCAGGAATGTTGAACCAATGAATGAGATATCCTAAGTAGATAGCTCACCATTATGCCGAATAAGTAGCAAGCACTCAGTCGCGTAAATGGATTCTGCTGTTTTTCTCAACAGGACTTACACAGAATCAAAGTAACATTTATAGTGTGCTTATTCTATGTGTGGTAGCTACACAATTTTATGCCAACTTTATAAAAGAATGAAGGGTTGAGTCTAGCCTCTCAATCAGGTTGCAGTCTGATTAATCTCTCCTTGTGGACAAGGCTTTCTCAAGAGAATTCTAGGAACTCCTTCTTCCGCCTGGAGGCAGGACACGCACTCTCTCTCTCTCTCTCTCTCTCTCTCTCTCTCTCTCTCCCTCTCTCTCTGCTTCACATTCCCATTGACAAGCTACATGGAGGCATGCTGAGGGCAGTCAGAGCCCTGGAGATGTGTCCACTGCCATTGGACCCACAGGACATTCCACCCACTGACTAGCCTGTGAGCTTCCTGCACTCAGCCTCATTGCATGTGCTGCATGAATCTGAAGAAGAATTCATGGGCTAATATCGGACTTATGGGCTAATACTGAATGTATGGACTTGATTTGGACTGGGCTGGGATGTTTTATTGATCCATAATTACTATGAGTGTCTCTGGATTTGTTTCTTTAATCAACACGGATGACCACACTAAGCTACATGCTAGTTAGGGAAGCAGCTATCTAGACCAGGGATTCTAAACCTTAGCATGTACACATATTCTCTGGAAAGCTTACCAAAATATATATCTCTGAGCCCAGGTTTTGAGTTTCTAATCTAGTAGGCCTGGAGCAAAGCTTGGAATTGACATTCCTAACTAAGTGGCCTTGACTGATATGGAAGTTAGGGTCTTAAAACCTCAGTGAGAATTGATTCTCATTTTCCACAGTGATCAAAAAAGTTGATACTCACCTTCCCTTCCTTTCTCTTTAGATCAGAACATTTCTGCCCTAGAATTATTTGGAAATATGAAGGAATTATTGCTGGCAGAGAATCATACCATGGATTTCTGTTTTAACAGTTAGTCTTGGGGGAAGTCACCTAATCAGGGGATTAAAAAGCTTCCTAAGCAATGAGAAAACAAGGTTGACAGACTCACCTCTCAAACTAGGCCAAAGTCCGATCCTCAGATCAGTTACCCCAGCATCACCAGGAAGCTTCCTAGAAATACAGACACTCAGACACCTAAGAAAACAAAATACAACCCCAAACCCATTGTCATCAAATGCATCTCAACCCATAGCAACCTCAATGTCAAGGTAGAACTGTTTCTTTGGGTTTCTGAGATTTTTAAATCTTTTTTTTTTTGAGTGGTTGTACCTATATTTCTTTTTTCTTTTAAGTAATTTTATTGGGGGCTCATACAACTCTAATAACAATATATAATACATATTTTGTGTCAGTATTTACATCTTTTTGGGGGGTTGCTCGTACAACTCTTATCACAATCCACACATATAGCCATTGTGTCAAGCACATTTGTTGCCATTATTTTCTCAAAATATTTGCTTTCTACTTAATTCCTTGGCATCAGCTCCTCATTTTTCCCCTCCTGCCTGCTACCCCCTCCCTCTTGGACCCACGGTAATTTATAAATTATTGTTATTTTGTTATAACTTACACTGTCCAACATCTACCTTCACCCACTTTTCTAATGTTAATCCCCCAAGGAGGAGGTTTTATATGTCGATCTTTGTAATCTGTTCCCTCTTTCTATTCTCACCCCCCTTCTACCCTCCCAGTATCACCACTCTCAGCATTGGTCCTGAAGAGATCATCTGTCTGGATTCCCTGTGTTTCCAGTTCCTAGCTGTACCAGTTCCTAGTGTACATCCTCTGGTCTAGCTGGATTTACAAGATAGAATTGGAATCTTGATAGTGGGGTAGGAGGTAGGAAGCATTTAGGAACTAGAAGTATGTATCATCATTGCTACACTGCACCCTGACTGACTCATCTCCTCCCTGCGACCCTTCTCTAAAGGGATGTCTAGTTGCCTACAGATGGGTCTTGAATCCCCACTCCACAATCCCCTTCATTCATGATGATTTGATTTTTTATTCTTTGATGCAGGATACCTGATCCCTCCAACAACCCAGACAGTATATCTTTTGATAGCCAGGCACCATTGGATTTCTTCACCACATTTGCTTGTGCACCCATTTGTCTTCAGCAATCATATTGGGAAGATGAGCACACAATTATATGAGGCTTTTAAATCTTTATAGGGTTTTTTAAACCTCATCTCTCTCCTAAGAAGCCTCTGCTGAGTTTGAACTGTTGACCTTGAAATGAGTAACTTAATGTGTACACACTGTGCCATCAGGACACCACTCTACCTTGCCAGTAAGAATCTGCACTGTAACTAGCTCCTCGGGGCAGTCCTGTGCTTACCAAAATCTGAGACATCCTGGAAAAGGATGTCCAACAACTAGACTGGGCTGGGCTCTATTTCACCTTTGACCCAATGAGTTCCTACTTCCTCATAAATCAGACTGGAGACAAGGTACAGGGATAATTACCTTTCCCCGGGAGTGGTTTTTCACTTCCTGATTTGCAGGCATGGGCCAAAGAGGCTTCTCACTTCCTCTCCAACCTTTTACCCTTCTTCCCATCCTCCCGATCTCAGCTTCCCTCTCCAGAAACAACCTAGATCATTGATTCATTAATGCCAAGGATTCCCCCTCCAGGGCAAGTGACCCCAGGAGGAAGGATCCATGTTTTTGTCGCATTCTGCAAAATGAAACTTGTCTTTTATATGTAAAAAAAAGTTAGTACTAGATTTCTCCCTAAATTACCCCAACTTGCTGATGTGTCAAGATGATATTAAAATAGATTCCTATCCACTACAGGCTGCAAAGTGAAAAGTAACATGGAAGGGATGGATGCCTAATGATTTGTGATGGGGGGAGGGGGGAGAGGAAAAGTGATCCAACTGCATTAGTGAAGAAATTATGAGGTGTCTATGACCAGAAAAACCTCAAATGTGCTAATTGAATGCCCTTGGAAACCATTATCAGCGTAGCCCCTCAGGAGCTAGCAGCTGAAGCACCTCTGAACAGACACGTCTGCTAACAGCAAAGGGAACCTTGTTGAGGGGCTAAATTGGGTTCTGTGGTGTGGGTCAGTCGGCAGAGGCTGGTCCTTATGTGTGTGAGTTCATTAGGAATCCTCCATTAAAAAGAGTAGAAATCACCCCTGGTAAAGTGTGCCCAGTTCAAAACCTAAAGAAGGGACAAGTCTGATTTTCCTGTTAGGAATATGTGCACGTGCATGTGTGCACGCACACACACACACACACACACACACACTTTCTAAATCACAAACTCTGGTTACTCAAATGGTGTTCCATCAGCCAGGAGAATCAGTGTCCTCTGATCTCATTCTACACATGTTACATAAGGTTTTGCATTTTAGCAGGATTCTTGGATCTGATCTACACAGTGGTACACTTTCAGTAGCCACTGGAGTTCCTTGGACATTTCAATGTGCAACAAGTTTTAGAAACCTTTCAAAAATGAAGAGTTCATTCATGTCCTCTCTTCTCCCTTCAATGAGATGGATTGTGACACAGTGGCTACAGACAGGATCTCCAGCACAAGAAAGCTGTGCGGCTCATACAGGACCAGGGTCATGTTCCTCTCTGTTATACCAAGAACTGCTCTAAGTCAGAACCAATGCAACAGCACCTGAGCCTAAGTCCTTCTAGCAAATCATGTCACACATCTTCCTCACAACTTGATGAAACTGGACCAATATTGTTTTCACGTTATGCGAACAAATCGAGAAGAGCTGAAATTACACGAGGACCAAAAAAACCACACTTACCACCACTGAATTGAACGTATACACACCCTATAGGTCAGTTAGAACTGCTCCTGTGGTTTTCTGAGTCTATAACTTTGTCCTGGAGGAGGAAGCCTGATCTGTCTCCTGCAGAGCTGCTGCTGGTTTCAAACTGCTGACCTTGTAGTTAGCAGCCCAACGTGTAACCATTTGGATTCCTGGAAATTACATGAAAGCTGAGTAAGACTTAGATGTTAGCCCATGAAAATGACTCTAAAAGTCAGAATACTCGACTACCACACTCCTAGTCATTATTATTGCTGTTACTGGATACTCAGTCAGTTTTGACTCTTAGCCACCAATTATCCTTTGAACTTCTTTATCATTGTCCTTATGATGCTATTGAAAATACTATCGCATGGATCAGGGGCACATTACTCCTCAAATTGAGAGCTTTCTTCATTTTCAGAAGTCTTTTGCAACAGATCGGTCCCTTGAAATAGTTTTTTTGATTTTACTACACTGCTGCTTCGTGGGCCTTGATTGGGGATCTAAGTAAAATGAAAACCTTGACACCTTCAAAATTTAGTGATGTTGTTTATTGATCCAGTTGTGGGAACATTTGTTTTCTCTATGTTGAAGTTTCTACACGTTGAATTGCCATTCTTGATCTTCGTCAGTAACTGCTCCAACTTGTCTTTACTTTTAGCCAGCAAAGTTGTGCCACCAATAAATGACAGATTGTTGATGAGTCTTCTTCCAATTTTGGTACCAACCATGTTTTACTTGCATATAGTCCAGTTTCTCAGGTTATGTGCTCAGAATAAAGACTTAGTAAACATGATACACCTGATACACATCTTTCCTGATGTTCAAACATACAGCATCCCCTGCTCGCTTCACCAAAATTTGACCACCATCTCTTGATCTGTCCATTAAAAGTGCTATGAATTATAATCCTTTTCTTTTTGGGGGGTAAAGTGTTTTTGAAGAGGAAATAAGAAAGAAAAATAGATCAAATAAATGGTGCACAGAAAATAAAAACAACATCATTTCCATAGCAAATTCCCACATCTTTCTCTTCCTTAGATGACTCACAGTAGTATATGATGTGTAGTTAACACATGAGTGTTTGTACATATATGGTTATGCCCAGAGCTGTTGAGGAGAAGGTCAAATGGTATTTGCCACTAGACTGATACAGAAGGTTACAATATATTCTAGTTTGTACCTTGTTGTAGATCAGATACTTCCTTTTCGTGACTGGCATGCCTTTTTGTCCTTTCTCTTTCAAACCTCTTTCAGTTTAGACAATCAACCATATAGTCATCCTAATGAAAATAAAATAATAAAATATAAGAAATAGTTCTCGGGTGGTCCTGACCCACGTTGTACATCTTGGTGGGAGAGAAGATTACTGAGCAGGCCCCCAAATCTGTTGTTTGTGTGCCTGGGTAATATTTGTCAATCACCCCTTGCAGAAGCAGTATTCAGAAAACTTGTAATGGATCAAAACATTTTAGATAAGTGGAGAATAGACAGTGCAGAAACATCCACATATGAAATAGGAAATCATCCTGATTATCGAGGGCAAAATTGCATGAAGAAGCATGGTGTCCCCATGAATCACATTGCCCGGCAGGTTACCAAGGAAGACTTTGCCACATTTGATTATATACTATGTATGGATGAAAGCAATCTGAGAGATCTGATGAGAAAAGGAATCAAGTTAAAAATTGCAAAACTAAAATTGAACTGCTTGGAAGCTATGATCCACAAAAACAACTTATTATTGAAGATCCCTATTATGGGAATGACTCTGACTTTGAGGCTGTGTACCAGCAGTGTCTTAGGTGCTGCAAGGCATTTTTGTAGAAAACAAGCTAAGGCTGCACCACTCACTGCTGCGAAAGGCCGACTGTGAAGAGCACCTTCCCCGGATGCTAACGTGCAGTCTCCCTAGTCCCACAGCTCAAAGTCACTGCTGCTTCTTCAGTTGACCTGCTGTTTCTTATGTGAAAAATGATTGCAGATGGAAATCAGTTATGATTGGCAGAAGAATAAATAAACATTTGATTTATGGG